>ML382300.1:89869-110412 GCA_005239525.1 Nicotiana knightiana | reverse complement strand
TGGGGGGGGGGGGGGGGGGGGGGGATTTTAAAAGTGGGGTTTTTGTCGTTTGGTGAAGAAGGGGACTATATAATAACAGGTATAGCGCAGTTATTTTATGCGCTATACCTTTCCGTCAGCATAGCGTGGTTATTTCATGCGCTATACATGTATAACGCTGTAATAAACCGCACTATACCTTAGCGGCTATAACATCGTTAATGTATACCGCGGTTTATTACCGCGTTATACATATTTTGGTCCCTTTTTTTTTTACGCCTATTAACGTCATACTTGTCCAAAAACCCAATAATTGGGTTCTGGATTTATTATTAGTTTATTTATTCAAAACTCAATTCTTATCCTAATTTATGTAGTGGTGTTTGACTGGGTATAATCTTAAGAAAGAAAGAAAGACTTTTGAAACTTCAGTCTAAAACAAGTCATTTAAATTTATGTTACTATTTATAAATTTGAATGGGAATCTGGAAGCAGCGGTAAATATTTTTTCGTTTGACCAATAGGTCACGAGTTCGAGCAACAGAAACAACCATTAATGCTTGCATTAGGGTAGGTTGTCTACATCATAGTCTTTGGTGTACAACCTTTTCACGGACCCTGCGCGAATGCTGGATGCCTTGTACACCGAGCAGCCCTTTATAAACCATATCATTAAAAGTAGGATTAAAAGTTTAGAATTAAGTTATTTCCAAATAAAAAAATATATCATTTTCTTTTAGACAGCAAAGACGAAAGTACGACACAAAATAAAGGGAGCCCAATTGTTAATCGCTAACCTAAACAAGTTCAAAGAAGTACTACATAAATTCTTATATATAATTTATGCAACTATAAGCAATGTCGAGTTTAATGTTGCAAAGCAAACATTGTACGATTAGTTACGCAAAATTTCATACCAGAAACCGAATGTTGTAAATATGCAAAAACTAAATAAGTAAATTTTAAATAATGTAGAACTTGATACAACTAGACTTGTATTTGTGTTTAGAAGGCCAACCAAATGACTCAAATTTCTATTGGTTGAGAACTTGCTAGTCCCTCTCCAGTGTTTTGTCCTTTTGAATCACTCAAATAAACTGTTTGTCAACGACTCTGCTATTCTCTTATGTCTGGTCTATTTGCAATAGTAGTACTACTTTACAAAATGTAAAAAAGAAAGAAATAAAACAAAAGCAAAAGTCATGTCTTTTCATGTGGCTATTCTTACAAAACCTGCAGTTTTTTTCTGTACAAAACTGCAAGGGCTTATAACTAGTATAAGTTTGCATAAGGTACTACTTTTTGCAGACTACTTTTTGCCTTTTCCGTTAATAACTCGATTTTCAAAAAAAAGATTCTCTGAAGTATTTATATTATCACTTTTTTTTCTATTGAATTTCTTGGAAGTACTCTTAGGCCTTAGCTTGAGGAGGTGATATTAAATGAAAACCTTATAGCCTTTGCTAGAATAGCTTTATTCTTAATCATGTATCACATGATGGTCAGATCATTGGTCTTTTTTTATAACTTTCTTTCTCTCTTTGCCTTTCTTTTTTGCCACTTCCCCAATGCATCTAATTTTGCAAGTTAATTACACAAATTTCATAATTTACCACCGGTCTAGCATATCCGTCCGGGCATGGGAGCTATATTTCCGAACTGGTCTGCAACCAAGGATGGATTTTGAGCAATTCTTCGATCCCTTTCTTCTTCATAGATAATATGTGCTTCTTTGATAGCTGCTTCCTCAGCATCCCGTGCAGCTTTTTTTCGTTGTTGGGTTGCCTCTCTTACAGCCAAATCTACATTATCATCACCATTTCCAGCCATAGTTTCCTTAGTTGAGGATTACCCAACATTTTCTAACGTCTCAGTGAGATTTCTTTCCTTACTCAGCTGTCACAGTTGTTTTTCTATCTCAGACTCATATGATAGCACTTCTTTAGCAGAAGCTCGAGTCATGCACCAATCTAACCTGTAACCTGCATCCTGCATACAGTCAAAGAACACCAAACATAAAAAGAAAAAAATAAAATAAAATAAAATAAAAGGAAAAATTCCTGAATTAGCACTATAAACTATTTCAAATACTATTAATTGACATTCCCCAGCAACGGCGCCAAAATTTGACGAACTCAGAACACACACCTATATTATGCTCGCTAATCAAATATAGTATAGTATAATATCGTATCCACATTGAATTTAAACATTATTCTTGTAGTTTCTGGATTGGTTGCTATCCAAGATGATCAACAATTGAGATTTATAAGATGTCTAACTAAAATTAACTAAGACTCTAAAGCTATTGACTAATGACAATCAAAACAAGGAATAAGCAAAGAAGGTTAGCAATGGGAGAAGATAGAGTTTTGATAGGATAGGTGCAAGATAATTGTTTGGGATCTAACCCTAGATAATCACTTCTAATGTTCAAGTGAGTCGCTCGAAGTCACTCAATTATTAGTTTAAACGTTCAGCAAAAACTCCTCTGTCGATTAAGTTTTAACCTCACAAGCTAAACCATATTAAGCACGTGAAGATATGCAAGAATGCATAGTGGATTGGTTTTAGGAAAACCTCTTTCGATTATTCTCCTAACTAGGTTTAGTCAATGATTCAACTAGTCTCTTTCGATTAATTAGAAGAATCTATGAACTCAACCAACAATATAATGCAAAGATATCACAAGTTATGCCTCTCTAGATTACATGAACTAGTGAATATTGATGCAACAATTAAATCATCCAAAACGATTCAATACATAAAACTAGAGTTATAATCCAAAAATAATCATCAATACACCTAATCCATCAAACCCTAAATGGAACTACTCCATTGATATGGAGTAATTCATCACAAATAAAATTAAAGTATAGGAAAACATAAATTCAATCCAAACTCGGGTCTTGAGTGAGGAAGGAATGATGAAATTCTTGTGCTCGTGTTCTTCCAACTCCTCCTTAGCCTCTTTAGGTCGAATATGTGTCAAAAGTCCAAGAAAGAATATTTTTCCATTTATTAATACCAAGTATGGTCGGGCCCAGACGAAACCACTTTCTCCTTGCCGAAATAGGATATTTACTCTGTAAACAATACATAGGCGCGCCACATGGGGCGACGCGCCATGCGGGGCATTAGTGGGGAAATCCACAGAGCTAATTTTTTACTTTGCAGGAATTTTGCACTAGCGCTCCGCTACGCATGGCGTTGGGAAGTAGTGCAATTTTCTCAGAGTAATTTTTGTTTTCTCATTTTTTGACATCCAGACTTGGTCCTCGACCCGCGAACACGATCCCGAATTAATCCTTTGGGCTTTTACTCAGACTTCAAAGCTCCAAATGGCTCGTATTATCTCCACAATATCTATGTAGCTCAGAATCACTCCTACAAGGTATAAAACACACAATAAGTGCATAACACTACCAATTAAAGCTCAAACACGAATAAAGTGCAGTTAATTAGAGTGAAATAAGTGGCTAAAACATGATATTATAGCCTCCCGTCACTTTGGCTACATACTTGGAGAAATTTATAGATTTTTGGGTGGTGGCTAGTATTCCAGTCCCAGTCCTAGTCTATCTAGTTCCTTCATTGGTCGACTTGGAGAGTATTGAGAGGTCGAGCAATGAAATAGTAACTACGCCCCCACCTTCGTGTACTTCGACTCGAAGCGTTCCCTTCGCCTCCACGTTAAAAACCTCCTCGAGAAAACCCAAATGGGACAAAACTCAAGTGATGGAAAAAAAGTACGACCTGGGGGACGTTTTTTCTCCCAAAAGTTGAAGTATTTTAGGTGTCTAATATTCTAGTTGTTTGGTAGCTTTCCTTCCATTGTCTCTAGTTGGAATGAACCCTTGTTTGCTTTTGATGTGATTTTGTACAGACCATCCCAATTTGTTCCCAACTTGCCTTTCTTGGGATCTTTGCTCGATTGAGTTTTAGCTTTCATTACGTAGTCCACGAATTTGAGCGGCCGCATATTTTCTTTCTTGTTGTAATAGTGTTTTGCTTGTTGTTTTTGGGCGACCATTCTTATGTAGGCCATATCTCTTCGTTCCTCGATTTCGTCGAGTTCCTACCTTCGGCTCTCATCGTTACTCGTGTTGCTTTCAATGGAGTACCTTAGGCTGGGTTTCCTGACCTCGAGTGGTATTACTGCATCGGTCCCGAGGACCAGAGAGTATGGCGTCTCTCTTGTGCTCGTTCTCAGAGTTGTTTGGTAGGCCCATAATACATCTGGTAGTATCTCCGGCCAAAATCCCTTGGCGTGTTGGAGATTTTTCTTTATGATATTTAGTATGCACTCATTGGAGGATTCTTCTTGCCCGTTACCCGCGGGGTGGTATGGGTTTGAGAGTATACTCTTGATATGCCATTTTTTCTAAGAAATCAGCGGTTTACTTTCCTGTGAACTGGTGTCCGTTGTCACAACTGACATCTTTGGGTAGGCCGAATCGGCAGATGATGTTTCCCTATATAAAGGTGATTACCTCATATTCCTATATTTTGGGAGAATGCTCCTGCTTCCACCCACTTAGAGAAATAGTTAATTAAAACCAAAAGGAATCGTACATTACCTCGCCTTGCTGAGAGGGGCCCACGATGTACATTCCCTATTTGATGAACGGCCAAGGAGAGGTGATCGAATGGAGATATTCGCCTGCTTGGTGAATCATTGGGGAATACTTTTGGCACTACTTGCATTTTCTCATAAAGTATGCGTCATCCTTTTTCATGGCGGGCCAGTAATATCCCGCCTGTATGAGGCATCTGACTAGTGCTCGATTGTCGGAGTGAGCCCCCACTAGCCTTCATGGACTTCGTCGAGGACGGGTTGAGTTTGGTTCGGGACTAAGAACATCGCTAAAGGGCCGCCGTAAGACCTCTTGTATATGTCGTTGTGAAGGATATTGTATCTAGCCGCTTGCATTCTTGGCCACTTTATGTCGTTGGGGAGTGTTTGATCCTGCAAATATATGATAATATGATTGCGCCAGTCCCAAGTTAAGTTTATGGTTCTTACCTCTACTTGGTCTAATGATGAGTTATGGAGATGGACCATGTTTTTTGTCTCTGGTCGTGATGCTTTTGGTAGTTGCGGCTAGTTTGGCGAGGCCATCTGCATTGGTATGTTGTGCACGTGGGAATTGATCGAGCTGACATTCGTTGAACTCAGGCAATAGCTTGCAGATTTTGGTCTGGTATTTTTGCAATCATTTTTCCTTGATTTCGAAAGTCCCTGGGACTTGGTTGACTACGAGCTAGGAATCACATTGGAGTTTCAACTGTTTTTCCCCATATTTGAGTGTTAGCCTTAAACCAACAATTATGACCTCACACTCGACCTCATTATTAGTCATATCTGGGCACCTTATGGACTGACGAATCACTTCGCCTGTTGGGACCTCAAGTACGAGCCCCAGTCCGAACCCTGATGCATTGGATGCGCCATCGATGTATAGGACCCACAGGTCTCGTGTTTGGAGGGAAGCCTTGTCGGCTTCCTTTCGACTTCGGGCATTATTTTTGTGCTGAAGCCGACAACAAAGTTGGCAAGAATTTGTGACTTTATCATAGTTCGAGCCTGCTATGTGATATCGTGCTCACTTAGCTCGATGGCCTATTTGGCCAACCTCCCCGATAGCTTGGGTTTATGCAAAATGCTCCTCAGGGGAAAAGTTGTGACGAACGAAATTGGGTGACACTGGAAATAGGGTCTAAGCTTCTGTGAAGCTACGACCAAGGCCAAAGCAAAATTTTCGAGGTGTGTGTACCTCTTCTCAGTGTCGAAGAGTGTTTTGATTATGTAATATATGGGATGCGTACCTTTATTTTCTCGGATTAATACTGCGCTTACAGCTACTTCGGATACAACTAGATAGACGAGGAGTTGCTCTTCCGGATCAAGTTTTGAAAGTAGATGTGGTGATGATAGGTATGCCTTTAGTTCTCGTATATCTTGGATTCACTTGGAATTCCATTCAAGGTCGTTGTCCTTCTTGAATACGCCAAAAAAATTATGGCATCTAACCATTGACGGCGATATGAACCTTGATAGGGCATCGATACGACCAGTCAGCCTTTAGACTTGCTTTTTGGTGGTTAAGAGTTCTAGTATCCCTTCGATGGATTTGATTTGGTCTGGGTTGACCTTGATCCCTCGTTGTAATACCAAAAAAACCAAGAACTTTATCGAGGCTACGCCGAATGTGCATTTCTCTGGGTTCAGCTTTATTCTGAATCGTCTAAGTATGTCAAAAGTTTCTTTCAAATGATCGATATGATCCTCTCCCTTTTGGAATTGACCAGCATGTCGTTTATATATACCTCAATGATTGTCGAGCTGGTCTTTGAACATCTTTGTTACCAATCTTTGGTAAGTGTCCCCCATGTTATTATATCCAAACAACATGACCCTATAGCAATAAGTTCTTTGGTGGGTGATGAACGTGGTTTTTTCCTGGTCTTCTTCTTCCATAAGGATCTGGTTATAGCCCGAGTAAGCGTCCAAGAAACTTAATAGCTCGTGCCCGACTATTGCATCGATAAGTTGGTCGATATAAGGTAACGTGAATGAATCCTTCGGACATGCTTTGTTCAAATCTGTGAAGTCCATACACATCCCCCATCTCCCATTTTTCTTTTTTACCACCACTACGTTGGCGATCCACTTGGGGTACTTCGAATCCCTTATGGAGCCGTTCTCTAATAGTTTTTCCACTTCCTCACGGACTGCGTCATTGATAGCGGAATTGAATTTACGCCTGCGTCGTTGGGTGGTCGTGTTGTCTAAGGCAATGCAGTAGCATTCCCGGGATGTATGTTGTTTTCTGCGTATACTGAATATCCCCCATGGTATTGTGAAATTTGATTACTTGGTATAGGCTGGAGGGAATGGCTCTTATGGTATGTATTCACGATCGTCTCACTATGGAGTTGTACGTGCCTGGTCCATGATGTGGAACGTTGTCTCCAGAGTTATACCGCCGGCTAAGACAGGGAGTGTAATCTCCTCGAATGTCTGTTCAGCTTCATTATTAAAAAAATTAGCGTGATACGGCGAGGCACTATCTTATCCTTGAGTCTCATTTGGGTAAGGACTCAGGTATGGATAATGCATGCGCCGCTCCCATAGTCTACCATGATGCATTTGACATCGGTATCTAAAATGGGTAAAGCAATAACAAGGGCATCATTATGAGGAAAAATCAAACCATCAGCATCTGATTTGTCGAAGATGATGTTTTCTTCGAGTTCGTCATACCGTTTGCGGGTGATAGATTGCTTGAGTTTGTGGGTGGTGGTGAACTTCACGTTGTTGATGCAGACGTCATCATTTCCGCCGAAAATCATGTTGATGGTACGAGCTGGTGATGGTAGCTTTTGCGGGCCTTGGTGTTCGCTTCCTCTAGTGAAATCGATTCTCCCCCTGTCACTTAGCAGCTCTTTGAGATTGTCCTTGCCGCAACATGTTTACGACTTCTTGTATGACGGCGATGCAATCTTTAGTTTTTTTCCCTCGTTCGTGGTGAAACTCACAGAGGGCATCGGGTTTTCTGGTGTTCAGGTCTGATCTCATCTTCCGCGGCCACTTCACTTCCGTTCTGAGTTTTTCTAGAGCGTAGACTATCTATGTAGGTGACTCGCGAAAATTGTGAGTTGATAATAAAGGTGGAATACTTCTTTGTTCCGATGAGTTCCTGTCCTTGGCCTGGACGGGTCTTCTTCGTAGCGGAGAGAGGTCACGACGGCCGACCTGACACATGGTTGGTGTCACTCCCTATTAAGTCGCGGGATTGGATGTTCTCTTCTAGTATTGTCTATTCGTTCTTTCCTGAATTCGGCTTGTACTAAGGTTAGTCGGTGAGTTGGCCCGTTGAGATCGTCCTCGTCTGCTCGGACCTCGGTACAGTAAGCATTATGGATTTCGTCCCAAGTGGTTGGAGGATACTTCATCAATCGACTCAACAGTTTTCTAGTTCCTCTTGAACCTTCTCTACTTAGCCCGTTATGAAAAGTTGCGACCGTCATCCCTTCGTATACGTTTGGCAGAGTCATCCTTACTCGGTTGAACCGGGCGAGGAAGTCCCTTAGCCTCTCTCCCAAGGACTGCTTAATAGCAAATATGTCATTTACTCTCGCCTCGGCATTCTTGGCTCCGGCATGGGAGATTACGAACTTATCGGCCATTTCATTGAATGTTTATATGGAGCAAGCTTAGGAGCGTATCTTGTCAACTCGTTCTTAGTGCTCTTTCATCTGGTCTCGGAGTGACTTGTTTTCATTCTCCAATTCCATCCTTTTTAGAATGGCAGCGAGGGTATTGTCACCTGCACTATCATTAACATTATGAGTTATACCTGTCGTTGGAAGGGGGGGTCGGTTGCACTGCTCGTCTGTTTGTTGTATCGTGCAAGTCCCTGCATTTTCTGCAGTCATGCCTGGAGCGGGTTTGTTGAGGACGCTTGCTAACGTGTCGGTTTGCCATGCCTCGAGGAGGTTTTTCACAGCTGGGGGCATCACTTCCTCTATAGACGCGAAATCCCTTTTACCGCTGGGTTATGTTATGCTGCAATGTGGGGGCTGTGACCTCTCTTGCCTAGGGGATGCACTGGGCGTCGTTTCCTCACCTACCGTTTCACGACTTTCGTTGATGACATTCATGAGGTTGGTTAGGAAATAACTTGTTA
This sequence comes from Nicotiana knightiana, assembly GCA_005239525.1. Taxonomy (NCBI): domain Eukaryota; kingdom Viridiplantae; phylum Streptophyta; class Magnoliopsida; order Solanales; family Solanaceae; genus Nicotiana; species Nicotiana knightiana. The sequence goes on along the minus strand of ML382300.1, from coordinate 101,740 downwards.
TTCTATTATTTTCTCCTTGGTTACGTGCCATGTAGTTTGTATACACAAATAGAGGAGATCTTAGAGTATTTGAAGTTAGTGACCTGCGTTAATTGTAGATCTAGAGGAAACTAAAAATTTAACTAAGAAATCTCAACAAACGACGCAAAATTATTTGACCAAAAAATATAAATCTTGGTTCAAATAATTAAATTTATGTAAATAAGGATTGAGCTTAGCTATTAATAATATCCCTATATGGGGTTCTTAAAGAAGCAACAAATACTATGTAGGTATGGTCGGACTGTGGCAGTGACATATGGTAAATATCCCAAAAATCAGAAGCAATACGGTAGCATTTAATAATAATGAATGAAAATAAATGACATTTTAGTAAATGGGATGAATAGTCACCCAAGAAATGATGTTCTTTCTGACAAAGATGAATGATAGACAATCCCTTGAATTTTTGAGTTATTCTCGTTGGTGGAAAATTGTAGATAAGAATTTCAGTGAAAAGGTAATGTTTGTATATTAACAATAAGATCTAATTCCTTTCTTCAAGTCAAAGTGTGTGTTTTTTACAAATGAATATCACATGTCCCCCATCATAGTGTTTTTTCTATCTATAGGGAACATGTTCCCAAAAAGATCTAATAGTACAAGCTCAGAATATATCGACTAGAATATCTCTGTCATATCATGTCTTGAAGCTAGACGTCATAACTCCATCAAAGGCGCTCGACCTCGGCTTCAACCCTTGTTGACTCTTTGAATTCGTCCTTTGTTGACTCTTCGAACACAAACCTCGTTGCTTCTTGGGCCATTTCGATTAACGACGACTTGGGAACTCTTCCCCTAATACTATCTTGGGATATATATTTTAAAGATAGATTTTGGCACACACAAATATATATGGATATATATAAATATATTTTTTGTCATCTATTATTATTTTAAAATGACTATACTATGTAGTATTCCCTTCTCCTTTCTTCGATCTACTTATCTGATAGGAATCAGCTCATCTTAACTAATAAACGTCCAAAAATGTATATTTTTGGTGTACTTTCATCTCATAACTTGTGTTATTACGGTAGGTTATAGACTTTTGACCTAGGGAGAGCACGGAGCCTCTATGGAGGCCGGAATTCATCACATTCCATCTTTCTTCCATCGAACTTAGTAATCTTTACGTTTTTTTGGATAAATTGTTGTTTCGCTACCATGTCTATGTGGAGCTAAACTTCGCGTTCGAGGGTTGTGGTTGTCATGAATATTGAAGTTTAATAATTACTATACTGTTAATTCGAGTTATCATCTTTGGTTGTTTCTCTAGTTCTGTGCATAATTGCTTAATTGTTCTATTTACTATCTATGTTATGCTTGGAAAAACTGTGTTTAGATTAGTGTAGAATTAGAGAGAGCTTTTTTCTGAACCCGTGGCTCGGGGAAAGATTTCCCGATAAGGATAAGAATATACCTAACAGTTTTTTTTAGTCGAATACCGTATTATATTCGTTCATGATAGATTCAAGACTATAGGAATATAGAGTTGATATATTATGGATAGATGGATAGTATTGTGGGAATAATGTATTTATATAAACGATCTGGTCAACTAGCAATCATAGATAAATCGGATTAACATGTGTAATTACGAACTCAATATGATTGATAAACTAACCACAACCCAGGAATGTATATCTCTCTTGGTTACGTGTTTAAATTTCCCAATAGTAGTTGTAATAGAAAAATCAAACTTTTAATTATCTTGGCCATCAAATTGATTTTAGTTTCCTTAATTAACGGTTAGTCTAAGTCTTTGTGAGTTCGACATCCAACCTTCGAGTTACTTTATTACTTGACGGTCACGTATACTTACATGTGTGTTTAGTCGCAACATTAACTCATATACAATAATTATTGCATCTCAATCTTAAATAAGTTAGGATCGATTAGATCATATTTCCAGTTAAATTCAACTCAGATTAATCTCCAAACTCTTTACCAACAAGTTCCGCAAAGCGTATAGCATAATTCGTTTCTAAACCAAACGATGCCTTAATGTTTTTGTTATTAACAAGGGAGTTTTTATTATTATTATTATTATTATGAGTGAGTAATTTAATTGAATAGGAAAATGAACAATATATGGAGTGAAAGGGACGACACAAGTAGTATACGAATTGCTCTGCTATCTATATATACTATGCGACATAATCTCTGCCCCCACACGCACGGCAACCATCTCTCTCTCTATATATAGTCTATACCTAAAACTACTGTGGCTCGAGGATTTATGCTACGTCTTACACAGTTGTGTTCTCATTTATTATATGGAATTTGAGCTCCCCAATGCTAAATAGTCATCTCTCCCCTTTTCTATTTTGCTTCTCTTTCGATATTTCGACTTCTTTTCTCTATTTTGTCACAATCAATAGAATCTAATGAACTTGACCTCTTTTTTAAATAGGGGAAAGAGTCAAATATATCCATGTTTTTTTTGGATATTATCTATATTTAATTTATGTTATATTATCTGACTGGAGTTACCCTTATCGTTTTACTATTCGATCAAATTTATTCCTATTATGAACAATTATTATCCCTTAATCTATTAAGTAATCCAAGATTTCCTAATTTTTTTTAATTTAAATCACTTGTTATTCTTCTTGCTTTACTATTTTCAAAAATTACTATCTAAGAAAATACTTTTCGTCTATTTGGTTTTTGTTTGAGGTAGTTTATGCAATTCTAATATCTTAAGAGACCTTTATGTCAAGTTGAGAAATCTCAAGGGTAAAAGTACAAATGATGTAATCTAAACTACTCCTATTTATTTAAGAAACCTTAAAAATGTGTAAAGGAACAGACAACGAATCTATAGAGATGTCAACACAGTAAACAGTAAACAGAAACAGAATCCACATCTCCAAATCCAATCAACCTCAATATCTATATCTGCTTGTACGTTTTGCCATATTATTGTAATCTTGACCAAAGACCATGTGACCATAACCCCCCCACCCCCTATCCCCTAGTATTGAAAATGACCGATAATAGATTAGAGGTTTTAGAATATATTTTTTTATAATCGTGGCTTCCATATCAACTTACGCATATTTCTGACTAATTTTATGGAGTAAGTTTTCATTGTATTGAAAGTTTAGAAATAAATCTTACAAGAGGAATTAGTTTAGCACATTTATTGGGAGCCTCAAGAGTTATACTAACAACTATAAATATGTTTCCTATTGTTATTGAGCTTGTTTTAAAACTTATAACATGTTTGGCCAAATTTTTAGGAGAAAATAAGTGTTTCTGAGGAGAATCAGAAACATTTATGAAAAAGCAAAAAAAAATTAATTTTTTCCCATAATCAATTTTTTTAAAAGCACTTTTGAGAAAAAAAAATACTTAAAGCATGTTTGGCTAAGCTTCTCGGATAAAAAAAATTTCTTCAAAAAAGTACTTTTAAAAAAAATTTAAGTTGTTTGGCCAAGACGAAGAAGTGATTTTGACCGGCAGCAGAACCAGTTTTTCTGCTTTTGGAAAGAGACAGATAATTCCAGCTTCTTCCAAGAAGCAGAAGTAAAAGTAGAAATTTAATTTATTCAAGACAAAACTATCCCCACCATAAATTTATTATTTCCAAATTATCCCTTACTAATTTAAGCCTTTTCTTTTCTTTTTTGTTTCTAGTTTCTACCATTATTTTAAAATTAGAGATATCATATATATTAATTTCTTGTTTTTGATTTTTTCGTTGTGTAATGTCTTGTGACTTTCCAAATTATCTTCTTCTTTTTTCACAGTAAAGCAAATTATCTATATCGTTCTTTGGATTATCAATTCTTTTCTTACAAATAATTATTTGTAATTTCTTTTGTTATATGCTATTAATCCCCAAAATTTTAAAATAATTATCAAATCTAATTTGTGAAAATTACCTACAAATAGGTAATAAATTTATAATTACATCGCATAATCTATATATTATTAAAAGAAGAAGAAACCTCCACATTAAGCCAAGTGACAGTCTCACAACATGTCACTTGACAATTTAGGATAAAGTTAATTAGGTTAAACTAATTTCTTTTGAATTTAAATTTTTTAAAAATTAAATTATGCATGATGTATTTTTAATAATTAATTACTCTTTCTGAATTTGAATTTAAAAATGCTTAACAATTTTTTTTTCGAATTTATTTTTTATATATTTAAAATTATTTTATTTTACGCTTTCAAGTTTGACACTCAGAACCTTACAACTAATATGATTCAATTGTTATGCTAATAAGGACATTATTGTAGAGATTGAGGAAGGAGATAGACGTTCTGGTATTTCTTTAGATATGCAAGACAAGTCTTTTACTAATATGGACGCATTGTGTGATAGAATTTGAGATGAAATTATTGAGAAATATTATCATGTGTGAGTGAATTTGCTTATTATTTCATGGTGGATTATCAATATATAGTAATTTATAGAATAGCTTCTAATTCATACTGAATAAATATAATAAGTAATTACACTAAATAATATTATATGCTCTGGTATAACTATATATACTATATTTATTTAAATCTTTAATATCTATGTTTACTTTAAGTTTTATAGTTTAATTAAATAAAATAAAAATTAACAAAATTCTCTTACGGTAAATATTTAAGTTTATTTTTCTCTTTAAAATGATTATAAGACCTTGGTAATATCCTTTTCGGTCATTTGACACTCAAAAGCACTTTTTAGAAAGATTGGTCAAACACAATTTGTTTACCAAATGTTGCAAGAAGTACTACTTAAATGAATTGGCCAAACACAAATTATTTTTTTTCAAAAGTACTTTTGAAAAAAGTATTTTTCAAAATAAGCAGTTTTTGGCAGCTTGGCCAAACGGGATCTTAGAAATAATTTTTAAAAGCTTGGTCAAACACTAATTGCTGCTTAGAAGTACTTTTTAAATTAATTAGTCAAACACAAACTGCTTATCACTAAAAGTACTTTTGAAAAAAATACTTTTGAGAAAGAGCACTTCTCAAAATAAGCTGATTCTTCTAGCTGGCCAAACGGACTATTATACTAGATGTCATGTGGAGATTATTTTGGCGGAGCTGGTTGGTTTATTTGTTTGGTCGAATTCAATAATTTTGGTTCAAATATATGGTATATTTTAAAAGAAATTTATTGAATATATATACACACACTAACACATTATTAATCTAAAATTCTCTAACTTAAGATGATTAATATTATGAACTCATAAACTTTAAATTTTGACTTCCGCTTTTCTTTCATTCTCTAGTAAGCAAACGGCATAAAAAAATCTAGCTTAATTAAGAAGTGTCATTTGACCATCTTTAAACTTTAGAATTGTTTTGTACTCTTTTCTAAACCAAGTTCTTGCAAGTTTCAATACTAAGCAAACTATTTTACCGAAGATAGATTTCATGATGATTAGTGGCTTGTTCACCATATTTTCTGTCCTCAAAGGTTTTTTAGCTAGCGTTTGGCTACAGATTCCCAAATTCGTTTTGAAAAATTTGCTTTGGGTGAAGTTTGACTTGAAGATGAAAATATATTTGGACATACGTTTTCAAAACATATTTTTCAAATTTATTTTGGAAAAACATGTGTATTATTAAGGATTTGGCCCAAAACCAGCTATTGAGCTGTTTTTGGAATTTGGGATTTTTCCAAGATATAGGCAAAATCTATGGCCAAACATATGTTTGTCAAATAAAATCCAAATTTATTTTGGCAAAATCTATTGCCAAACAAGTCCTTAGTTATGGATAATATTGGTTGAAGTTGAAAAAAAAATTGAAATTAAAACTGGAAAAGAATATTAGGGGTTAACTTAATTATATTTTTGAACATAAACTTCAATAAAAAAAAGCCGTATGTGAAGTTGAAAATTTGTGCATGGCAACTACAAGTTTTTCTCAAATCAATATTTGAAATATTTAGGTTACATGTTCGGGTCATAGAAGCAGCAATTAGTACTTGTATTAGGATAGATTGTTTATGTTAAACCACTTGGGCTGTAATTCTTTCCCAAATCATGCATGAACGCATAGTGCCTTGTACACCGAATTGTCCTTTTATTTTTTTATACAATATTATAGGATAACCATTATCAGTATAAATTGTTAAATACTAGAATAATATTTGACGCACAACAAATATTTATTTATTTCTTACCCGATGTTTGATATTTAAAAAGAAATTTTATTAATCTAAATTCACATCGCGTAAAATTCATGCTCCGAAATGTTATTAATTTGAGAAGGCATTAAAGATAAGCCAAGTGACCCCAGCAGTCCAAAACAAAACAAGATCACTTTTCCTAGTATACCATTTGATAGACAGCACTCAGTCACTCAGCATCAGCAGCTAGCGACAGCACAAAGCAGCAGCAGCTGCTGCTCTCTCAGTCTGTAAAACCAAAACCCCCTTATTTCTGAGACCAATAAAACACACACAACAAACCAAAACCAAATTCTCCACAAATCTTTCTTAAGCCCCTTTATCTCTTCTGTACACTTCAGTACTCTCTTTATTTTCTTGGCTTTGGTTTTTCACCTTAGCAATAGAGATTCTATATATGTTGAGTGTGGAATTTCAGAGTTTTGATATAGAGATGGGATTAGTAGTTGAAGTGTGTTGTAATTCAAGATTGGTGTTTTTGTATAGGAAGAGGAAACTCAAGAGCATTTTCTTGAAACTTAGAGCTCAATTCTTGAACCAGAAGAAGAAGAAGAGTAACAAGTTGAGTACTTTTCACTATGATCCTTTAAGCTATGCTCTCAACTTTGACAATGGCAACTTTGGTTTCTTTTGCTTGTAAATTCTATCAACTTACCAATTACCCCCCCCCCCCCCCCCCCCCCCCCCCTTCCCCCTTTCTTCTTGAGTTTCTTTTAGATGAATAGCTGACCAGTTTAATTCTCTCTTTTCTGTTATTAGCTTTTGAGTGTTGTAAGGAAGTCAGATTAATATTTCTAGTTTAACTTCAACTTAATTAATGCTAGATTAATATTTATATCTTTTGTCTTGTGAGTTAAATATGTGAAGAAAAAATCTATGCATTACATTTGAGAAAGAGAGAAATGAAGGAAAACACTTTCTTTTATATTTAGTTTCTTACTTGATGTTCGGTATTCGATCGTTTCCCTTTGTCTTTCTCGATTTGATAATATCATTGTTAGTATGATATTTTTTTTTAATTTTAGACTGCTATTACGCACTAGCTAGCGTTTACTGCTATCTTGGCTTCGGTCTAGTCGAGAGTTTGTCAAAAATAATCTATTTGCTCTTTCAGGTATAGTTTATCCTACTCTCTCGAAACTCCACTTATGAGAATTATGTCTTTGATTATTTGAATTTATTCCTAGTGTAATCCACTTAATGGGGAAGTGCTCGCCTAATTCTTTTTATTTTTGGAGTTCAAACTCGAAAACCTCTATTTAAAGACATAATTCCCTATCCATTGCGCCATAAACCCTAGTTACTTGTTTTGTTGTTAACATCTTAATACTCCCAGCATTCTTTTTCCTTTCTATTTTGATAGATATTTTCGTTTCTATTCTATTGAGTGGAAATAATTTTTTTTAATTTTACATATTGCTGAATTTTGGCTAACCTTGAAGAAATTGTAAATATGTTTTTCCATCAATTAATTATGTAAGAAGAACCCATTTTGGATTTCATGAAATGTTTTAAAAGAAATCCTTCTCCATAAATGTATGATACAGCCCTCCATTGTTTTGTTTTGTTTTTTTGGTACCTATCCTTTTGGAATCTTATCAAAAAGATATTTGCCCTTTCCACTTGGGAATTGGTTGAAGAACTATAATAAATTAAAAATACATAACACATATCTTGAATCTGATTCTTTTTGTTAACCACGAGATTGAACTTTAATATCGTATTGCATTTATATTATAGTTAAACTTAGTATCATCACGTATTGTTTCTAAAAAAATACATTTATAATGAACATTTAAATTTAATATAAAATATGTTAAAACTTTATGCAAGATTCATAATCAAGCGAAGAATGATAAGATTAAATTTACACTCATCGTAATTTATGTTATGGAATTTCTAAAATTAGATTAACTAAACATGATATATAAAATGATATGAATATATTCCGTCCTTTTAATCATGCAGCAAATAAAAATGGAAACATTGAATTCTTTTTTGCCGTTTTTTCCGAGAATAAGTAAGGAAATCTTTACACAAATAGATTGTTTATCTTTTTTAGGTGATATTCATAAATTATATACTGATTATATATATATATGTCCGTTGAGTATAGTTAATTTAAGCGGCTGGATGAGGTACTATCTTAATTAATTTTTAAAAAGTTAAATCAAGCAAATCCATCAATTTGAGCGGCCCAAAGTGCATATGTGGAAAAGTGAGGGAATATCGGTTTTTGTTCAATCATTTTGAATGGAGTAAAGTTAGCTATGGTTATATTCGAACCCACTATTTGATGGTAACATTTGGCCATTAAAAAAGTGGTCCTAAATCTAAAATCTAGGATCGTAATTCTTAGGTCCTTAAATGAATATTTGAGTTAAAGTCAAATAGGAATAACTAGAAATTATTACTTTTCGAAAAATGTTTCCCAGAAAAGACTTATTTCTTGAAAAATATCATTCGGATGGAAGGTCAAAAATATAATTGAGAAAAATATTTTCTACTATCAAAGATCAATAATAATATTGTCAAATTGAATTATATTTGATGAAATTTTTGAGTATTTTGGATTAACAAAAATGTTAGTGTTGGTTAGAGTACATAAAGTTAGAAGTTGAGATTTTTGTGACGAGGCTGACGTCCATCACAAAACGAGGGAAGCTATTTATCCTCTTTTAGACATGAAATTTGCATGTATAGTATATATATATATATGTTATATTCTTTGTCCAATTTATGCGATTAATTATATTTAAGAGTAATAGACGCTTTTTTTTAACCACAACTGTTTCTAGTTTTTAAATACTTTGAGTTGCTAATTGTTGCAGCTTATAAATTATTTGACTCTTGAAATAATATTTATATATTAAATAATTACATAAAAAGTAGTACTACTATCAGTCAATATACATAAAAAAAAATGTAAAATCTTTAGGTATCAACAAGAGGGATATTGTAGACCAAATCCTGTTGGGACTCATGGGTTGGGTAGGATGGCAGCCCAATTGGTTAAACTTCACTATTACTCTATTTTCCTGTGACGTGATTAGAAATAGGGGTCCATAGCTCAGTGGTAGAGCATTTGACTGCAGATCAAGAGGTCACCGGTTCGAACCCGGTTGGGCCCTTAATTTTTTATTGTTTATTATTTTGTGCGATTGGTTGTATTTCTCCTTTCCTATTTCTTTCATAAATGATGATAGTGATATCAAAAATGGATTCCACTATCCTCTTTCACTTCTTCAGATTTCGTTTAATCAATTTTCAGAGTTTACTTATAGTATGCGGGTTTTCACAAACAAAAAAAAATGAGATTGGTAAACTTCAAATTCTCCCATCATGTTTTTCTTCTCAATGTCATCCTCCCCTATTTGCCGTGGAGAACAAATTTGTTATCATAATATTACTCTTTTCAAACCTGTTTTAAAGATACTTTTCTTGAGGCGAGGATTTATCAGAAACAACCTCTTTTATCCGTAATTAAGGTTTGCGTGCATTACATCCTCCCAAATTTCACTTGGCCATCGCACTGGGTATGTTATTGTTGGACAAGGGGCTTCGGAAGTTCTCTTGAGATCCAAAGCTTGTAATACAAAGTTCTCTTTCATGTGCTGAGGACTTCTTTTATCAAAACAAAAGTACAATAAAGTCATTTAATTTGACAAAAAACATGGTATGCTCAAGATAATCACGTGCTTAAGCCTCCCTTTGTCTCAACAAAAAGTACATTAAAGTCAATTGTCAATATCATGTTTTGCTTAAGTATATGTAAATGAAATCGCACTCGGCCTTAGTCAATTAGAATGACTAGTTTTGGAAATTCTCAACAATATATAGAAGCTTAACTATGGTACTATGGCATAAAACTATTAATGTTGATTGAGAGCTAGCAACCTGCCCATTATAGTCGTAGATTCTTGTCAAAAATTATTTCTACTTATTTACGCATTATTAATATGTACATTCATATTGCCAAGAGTTTGATCATGTGTGAAGACCTCTCATCCTTGAATAGGATATGAAGATCAGCAAATTATGGTTATACTATTGTACACAATTTATGCATCAGAATTGCTCTTCTCTATAATCAAAATGTCAAGTGGCCAATAAAGTGGGTCTCGGGTTCAAATTTCACCGAAGACAAAAATATCAGGTGAGTTTTTTTCATCTGTTCAATTCTTAATGGATAGAGACTTGGTAGATATTGCTAGTGGAGGTAGTAAGTATCCAGTAAAATTAATCGAGGTGCACACAAGCTGACCCGAATATCAGGACAATAAAAAAGATACCAAGACAACGCTGAGATATCTTATTGTAATTTAACACATGGACACGTGGCTTGAAAGTGACAAAGGTCTTTTACCACAATTACATTCGGATTTTGTTTGGGCATAACTATTCCTTCAGTACCTCATGTCATTGTAGCATCATTAATTTTTAAAATTGGCACTAAAAATATAGAGGAATTTTCATAAATTAGTAATGTTTAGTGGCTATTAACTTCCTATAGTTACCATATATATAATTACTTTCTATAGCTATTATTCAGTTGTTGTGGTAGTGTATTCGTTGTATTTGCATTGTTGTATTCATGAATTCAGCAGCAAAAAACTCATAAAAATCAGTGTAGTCCAACTGTACGCGCATGTATTCACATGTATCCGCGCCATGTATTCATGAATACAGCAGCAAAAAATGCCTAAAATCAGGGCGATCCAGTTGTACGCGCATGTATTCACATGTATTCGCGATGCTGTATTCATGAATACAGCAGTAAAAAGCGCCTAAAATCAGGGTAATCCAGCTGTACGCACATGTATTCACATGTATTCGCGTCATATATTCATGAATACTGTTTAACCAAAGAATTAGATCCTTTGACTAAAGTTATTTCTAGGATGAACACGGGTTACTGAAAATCAAGGAAATAGAGAAAAACGAATAATAGACAAAGTTGCAGAAATATAGAAAAGCAAAATAGGTTGTATTCGAGAATCAGATGCCTTTACAAGTTGTATTTCCGTCCCTTATATAGGAGATTCCTTGATATAACGCACTACTCTTGCTATGATTTCCCATTAATGACTAATTATGACATTAATGGAGTGTTACAAAGGATAACGGTAATTGGGGTACGGTTACATAACGTACGAGTAATCAATTGTGGGTTCTTAAATCTGCCCGTAGCTTTGTCCAGATTCATTTTGACTGTGTCTCTTCCCTGTCTTGATCAAGTTGAGTTTCCCGTGGCTGATGAGCTCGAGGGTTTATTGAATCGTGACTCTTTGTACCGTACCTCTTCAAAGAATCACATCCAGCTGTCACGTTCTCCTGTGTCCACATAACTGGCTGAGTTGTCAAGAGCAGGCTTACGTGTGAAACTCTTTTTTTACCAATACAGATAGTCCCCCCACTTACCATATATTTATCGACTAATATATGGTAAGTGGATACTGTGAACAACTATTTTTGACCACATCAAAATTCTATACTATTTTTTTTGCTAAAAATATTAATGGTATATCTTATCTTAATATGTTAAATTTTTATCTTACTTTTAATAGGTTCTATTTAAGAAAATTAAAAACAACAAAAATATTCACATTCTTAGAATATAAGATTTTTCCTATGTTTAAGTAAAAGAAGATATATATATATATATATATATATATATA
>ML382300.1:70716-85864 GCA_005239525.1 Nicotiana knightiana | reverse complement strand
TCAATTGGTGGTTACCCCCAGTCCCATCGGGGGTAAATTTGGATCTCTTTAAAGTCCCCAAATGACAACTTAGGGGCACCTCAATGTATAAAAATTCTATACGGCTAAGTATAAGTTAATACTTAGTTTTTGCTTAGCCGTTTTAATATAGTAATGCTAGTATGACTTTTGTTTTCCGTTGAGTTTCTCTTTCACTCTTTAAGTCTTTTGCATGCTTTATTTTTCGAGGTTTTTGTTTTTACCTCCGAATTTTTGCATGAGGATGTTGTAATCACTCGTACCTTTTCATAGTAGATACGGTGTTTGTGAGCGTTTTTGTAGTAGGCTTCATTTATGAAAGAGGGCCCTTTATGATTTTCATGAAGAATACGTCTCAACTTCATGATAATGCAATAGAGTGATAGGAAGTTTACACATGTTTAACGATGTTTCCAAGGAAAGTTTTTTTTTTGTTTGAACTTCCACGACATTTTACGTGTTTTGATTATCATCTAAAACTCATGTTGCAACTGTTTTTGTTTAACAGATTTGATATACACTTGTATTTCGTAACTGTTTTTCATAGGTAACAGTTTTTCGATATTGATACAAGGGAACAACTGTTTTTCACTAGTAACAGTTTTTATAAAGTTTGGGTTTTCTACCCGCAACTGTTTTTGTTGGAAACAATTTTCTAATAAGTACGAGGGAAATATTTTCTTATTCGTAACTGTTTTATTTGATAACAGTTTCTATATGAGTACAAATTTTTCGTAACTATTTTTAATCATAACAGTTTTTGAATGAGTACACTGATGATGATCTTTTACCCCTAACTATTTTTATTACAATAGTTTTGAATAAGTATAAAGATGTACATTTCTTCCTCGTGACTAATATTTGCCTTTCAACCTGAACATGTTCGAAGGTTTTTTGCATTCTTGCAGGCTTTGTATTTGGATGACTCTTTTTGATCTCTTTCGATTCTGCTCGTATCACTTGTCTTGTTGGGTAGATGGGTCTTCATGCTCGATCTTTTGACTTTTTGATAGTCTTTTTTGCTTCGTCTTAGCCTTTTATACTGTATAGTCCCCCAAGTGTTTGAGCTTTAAAGAATGAGATCTCGAGCACTTGATTATTCCTCCCCTGTGGTCCTTTTCCTGAAAAGGAAAAACATTCCGGACTCGAAGGTATATAGTTTTTTAGATGATGACTTCTTAACCCTTTAAAACATCCATAAGAAAGTGTAACCCTAGACCGAGAATTGTGTTATTTCCTCGCGTCTTTGCAGGTCTAATATCATCATCTGGTGATGGGTTAGCTTTATGCCTATCATCTAAAAAAGTTAGTAAAATTTTTAAATGTTCAAAATAAAATCGAATGTGTGATACCTGACCGGGGGTATTTCTTTTCCTTAGAAGTAATACTTCTTTAGGTGGATGGCGTTTCAACTTGTTGGTAGAACTATGCCGTCCATAGTTTCCAACTCATAGGCGCCCTTCCCAGCTATGCCTCGTATTTTGTAGGGTCCTTCCCAGTTTGGTTTTAGCTTTCCTGCGCCTGCTTCTTTCGTTGATTGAAAGACTTTTTTAAAGACGAAGTTCCCAATCTTGAAGTACATGAGATGAGCTTTACGGTTGTAATAACGCTATATGATTTGTTTTTGAGCTTCCATCTGTATCAGTGCTGCTTCTCTCCGTGGTTCGAGCAGGTCCAGATTTGTCCTCAATTTGTCGTCGTTTGCTTCCTTCATGGTTGTTGATAACCTTATGCTTGGTTCGCCAATCTCCACAGGTATTAAGGCTTCTGAGCCATAGACAAGTGCGAACGGGGTTTCTCCCGTGGTTATTTTCGAAGTTGTTCTGTATGCCCATAGTACCGCTGGTAACTCATCAGGATAGTTTCCTTTGGATTTATCCAGCCGCTTCTTTAGATTGTTGATGATGAACTTATCTGCCGACTCAGCTTGACCATTAGCCACGGGGTGGTATGGCGTTGAAGTGATCCGTTTGATTTGCAAGCTTTCGAAAAATTTTGTGATTTGTGAGCCTATGAATTGTGGGCCATTATCGCACACGATCTCCTTTGGTATTCCAAAGCGGCATATTATGTTTCTCCATAAGAAGCTTTTAACTTCCTTTTCTCGCACTTGTTTGAACGCTTCTGCCTCTACCCATTTTGTAAAANTGTTTATGCAGAATATTTCTTAAAGGATATGAAGTCACAACGGTGATTGGGTGACATTGAAAATATGGTCGTAACTTTCTAGATGCCATTATTGAAGCTAAGGCTAACTTTTCCATATGTGGATATCTAGTCTCAGCATCTAGCAAAGTTTTACTTACATAATAGATAGGTGATTGCTTACCTTTTTCTTCTCTTACCAGTACTGCACTTACAACAATTTCGGAAACAGCCAGGTAGATGTACAATATTTCCCCTTCTTTTGGCTTTGAAAGCAGCGGTGGTTTCGATAGATAAATTTTCAGATTCTTGAGGGCTTGCTGACATTCTTCAGTCCATTCGAACTGATTCTGCTTTTTGAGAACTGAGAAGAATTTAAAACTTTTTTCGGAAGACTAAGAAATAAATCTTCCCAAAGCTGTTATTCTTCCTGTTAGTCTTTGAACTTCCTTTTTATTTGTTAAAATATCAGGTATTTCCTCTATAGCTTTAATTTGAGCGGGATTTACCTCTATTCCTCTGTTCGATACAAGGAAACCCAAAAATTTACCTGATTGCACTCCAAAAGCGCATTTTTCTGGATTTAGCTTCATATTATACCTGCGTAAAATATCAAAAGTAGTAGAGAGATGCTGGAAATGGTCTTCTGCTTGTGTTGATTTTACCAACATATCATCAATATAGACTTCCATCGCCTTTCCAATATGTTCTTGGAATATTTTAGTCACTAACCTTTGATAGGTGGCTCCAATATTTTTCAAGCCAAAAGGCATAACTTTATAACAGTAAGTCCCCCTGTTTGTAATGAAGGAAGTTTTTTCCTCATCTGAGGGATCCATTTTAATCTGATTTTATAGCCAGAATATGCATCTAAAAAGCTTAATAATTCATGACCTGTTGTGGCATCAATCATTTGATCTATATGTGGAAATGGGAATGAATCTTTGGGGCATGCTTTATTTAAGTCAGTATAATCTACGCATACTCTCCATTTGCCATTATTTTTAGGCGCTACCACGGTTAGCTAACCAGTTAGGGTACATTACCTCTCGTATCGAACCAATCTTCAAGAGTTTCTGTACCTCTTCGTCAATCACTTGGTTCTTGAATGGTCCTTGCTTTCTTTTCTTCTGCTTAACAGGTACGAAGGATGGATCTTCATTTAGTTTATGAGTCATCACTTCTGGTGGGATGCCTATCATATCTGAGTGGGACCATGCAAAGCAGTCTGCGTTAGCCTTTAAATAATCAATTAACTTACCTCTTCGACCGGGCCCAGCCTCGTGCCTATATACACTTTCTGTTCTGGATTTTGTTCAGACAATGGAACAGCTTCGAGCTCTTCCATAGTTGTTTTGATGTTCTCGTCTTCCTCCGGTTCATGAATGACATCCGGACTGGAATCTGAATCTGTGTGGTCTAATGCACCTTCCGTGGTAACTTGATTCACTTTCTCGTAAGTATTTTCTTTCGTACCTATTTGGGTAGTAATTTATTCCATGCCTGTTTGGGCGGTGTTACCCGCTTAGGAGATTCCCTTATCTCGTGATTCTTCCACCTCTATTTTTTGTTGTAGTGTATCACGGAGTTTATATTTCTTGCGGTTTGATGATCGCCTCTAATTTGCTGAATCCCCCATTCAGAGGGGAATTTAATTACCTGATGCAAGGTGGGGGGTATTACTTTCATGTCAGTATAAGCCATGTCAGTATCGATGACTTGGAAACTGATACTTTTGATCACCCCCTCAGCATAAGTGCTAAGCTCAATTTCTCCTTTTGTTATAACACTAGAGTTATCAAACCCTGGTATGGCTCGTGCCCTTGGGATTACTTGATTCCCCAATAGCATTTCTTCCACGACTCTTAGCAAAATGATATTAACTGAACTGCCTGGATCAATCAACACTCTTTTTACATTATTGTCATGAATAAGTAAAGATATTACCAGAGCATCGTTGTGAGGAAGCATTAATCCGCCGATATCTGCATCATCGAAGGTTGTATCGTCCTCTTCCATATTTTCACGAACTCGTTTTCCATGTGTAGTTGTGAACTTTGTGGTTGTTTTGCAGACCACTCTGTTTACTTCTTCACCTCCGTGTATCACGTTGACGGTTCGTTTTGGAGAAGGAGGCTTTGGGAGCTCCTGCCTGTTGTTCATAATTTCCTGTTTACCTTTATCACTAAACAATTCTGTTAAATAGTCTTGTTTCAATAAATTTTCTACTTCACCTTGTAAAAATCTGCAATCTGCAGTCTTGTGCCCATGATCATTATGGAATTCACACTAGTGATCTGGGTTCCTTCTATTTGGATTTGATCGCATCTCTTTGGGACACTTAACCTTGTCTCTCATGTTCATCAATATTGGGACAAGTTCACTAGTACTTACATTAAAGGTATGATCCTCAATTCGGGTATTATCTCTAGGTCGTTCATCTTGATATTTTTTGGATCTAGATGAGGATGAGACTACGTCTCTTCCTGGTNTCTGATTCAGGACGTCTGGATCTGGAATGATCTTCATCTCTTGAACGAGCAATGATATCTTCTTCTATTCTGAGTTAAGTATTATACGTGTTATATACATCGTTCCATGTTGTAGCGGGGAATTCTCTTAGACTCTCCTTAAGTCGTCTCGTGGATTCTAAGCTTTTATCGTTTAGGTTTCTTGCAAATGCCATGGCTGCCCAATTATCAGGCACCCTGGGTAATTGCATTCTTTCTCGTTGAAACCTGTCTACAAACTCACGGAGTAGTTTCATGTCTCCTTGTTTTATTTTGAATATGTCTTCCATTCTTTTCTCAACTTTTTGTGCACCAGAGTGTGCTTTTATAAATGAATCTGCAAGCTCAGCAAAAGAGTCAATAGAATTTTCAGGGAGAAGAGAATACCATGTTAGGGCTCCTTTGGTAAGTGTTTTCCCAAATTTTTTGACGAGGACTGATTAAATCTCTTGTTTTGTTAAGTCGTTGCCTTTTACTCCAGTAGTGAAAGCAGTTACATGATCACGTGGGTCAATTGTTCCATCATATTTGGGAACGTCATGCATTTTAAACTTCTTGGGTATAGGCAGGGGTGCCGCACTTGGCTTCCAAGGTTGTTGAGAATACCTATCAACATCAATGCCTTTGATAATAGGCGGTACTCCAGGAATTTGTTTGATGCGATAGTTCTGCTCCTTCATCCGTTTATGCATGGTTAGCAGTAAATTTTGTAATTATGAGTTATTAGATATACCTGGTCTCGCTTCGAGAGATTCATTAGGAGTATCTCCCCTTCCTGAGTTTTCCAACCCAGATTGAGGATTTTCCATGGTGATGGTATTATTGGGGGGTGGTGTCGGTGGTGCAGGTAACGCTGCCGGTAATCCCCTCGCAAATTCTTGCAAAGCTTGGCTCACATATTCTGCAATTATTTGCTTTATTTGATCTTGTTCCAACGTTTGATCATTATTATCATTGTTGTTATTGGATATTTCTGGGGATTGTTCCCTTAAACCCCGTGGGGTTCTTGAAGGTGATGGAACTGGAGTTCCATTCCTTTGCTGGTTGTTGTCGTTGGAGTTCGACATAGTTCATAGGATATCGCTTGAAAAGCAAACAAAGATTATCAGATTCCCGGTAACGGAACCAATTTGTTTAACCAAGGAATTAGATCCTTTGACTAAAGCTATTTCTAGGATGAACACGGGTTATTGATAATCAAGAAAATAGAGAAAAATGAATAATAGACAATGTTGCAGAAATATAGAAAAGCAAAATAGATTGTATTCGAGAATCAGATGCCTTTACAAGTTGTATTCCCCTCCCTTATATAGGAGATTCCTTGATATAACGCACAACTCTTGCTATGATTTCCCATTAATGACTAATTATGACATTAATGGGGCGTTACAAAGGACAACGGTAATTGGGGTATGAACATAACGTACGAGTAATCAATTATGGGTTCTTGAATCTGCCCATAGCTTTGTCCAGATTCATTTTCACTGTGTCTTTTTCCTGTCTTGATCAAGTTGTGTTTCCCGTGGCTGATGAGCTCGAGGGTTTATTGAATCGTGCCTCTTTGTACCGTACCTCTTCAAAGAATCACATCCAGCTGTCGCGTTCTCCTGTGTCCACATAACTGGCTGAGTTGTCAAGAGCAGGCTTACGTGTGAAACTCTTTTTTTACCAATACAAATACAACAGCAAAAAGTGCCTAAAATCAGGGCAGTCCAGTTGTACGCGCATGTATTCACATGTATTCGCGATGCTATATTCATGAATACAACAGTAAAAAGCGCCTAAAATCATGTCAATCCAGTTGTATGCGCATGTATTCACACGTATCCGCGCCTTGTATTCATGAATACAACAACAAAAAGCGCCTAAAATCAGGGCAATCCATATGTACGCGCATGTATTCACATGTATTTGCGCCATGTATTCATGAATACAACAGCAAAAAGCACCTAAAATTAAGGCAATTCAGTTGTACACGCATGTATTCACATGTATTCGCGATGTTGTATTCATGAATACAACAGTAAAAAGCGCCTAAAATCAACGCAATCCAATTGTATGAACATGTATTCGCGCCATGTATTCATGAATACAGTAACGGCAATCACCTTAAAAATAGGTCTGTCCAGCTGTCTAAAAGAGAGGAAAAACATAAGTAGCGTATTTCATGCCTTATTTCATGCATCAATGGTAGTATATACCATAAATACTTATTTCGCTATAAAATATAAAAGGTAGCTATAGAATATAATATTTTAAAATAATTATAATTTATGATAAATAGGGTGTATATCTTTGCTATATGAAGTAAAATTTCCAAAAATATAACCTACTATCCGTAAATCAAGAAGGGAGAGAAAGTGAACTCTAGTAGATTAATACGTAGACGCGAACAAAACGAGATTATGCCCGCGTATAAACAGCCTTATAGCTAGGGGCAGATGCAATATAAGGTTATTGGGTTCAACTAAATCTAGTACTTTCGACGCAGAAGATAAATTTATATGTAAAATTACAAAAAAAATATATATATTAGCCCATAACTTTAAAAATATAATGAATTTACTTTAAATATTAAATTCGTAAAATAATAATCCTAGATCCGCATCCGCTTACAACAAATAATTTGACAAGTTAATGGAAAACAGAGAACCCACGGCATGAGTAATAATAAGGAGAAGCAGACCACGTCCTAAGTTTCCCTTTGGTTTCCAACCATTATCACAAAGTAAAGCATGCATTGACATTTAGATAAGAAAAACATGGACGGCAATTAACGTATTCCTCCGCATTCAGCGCTACCTAATTCGTTCAATCTGTTTTTAGACTCATACTATGGTGTCAATCTTGTCATAGATGAACACAATCAATATCAAGAAAGTGAAAAGAAAATAACATGAAACTTTTTCAAGAAAAAACAAAAGAATTCCTATTTTTAAGAATAAAAACTTTTGTGAGTTTACAGGTCTCACATGTGAGTTAAAGCGTGTGGGATGTCATTTGTCAAACTAAGGTGAATTGTTAGGATACAGTGAATGGATAATCTCGTTGAAACGTAATAATCATACGTTTGTAATGAATTGTGTGTTTCTCGCATAATAGGTCTCGTTCTTCGAATATTTTAGGAAGTCGATCTACTGTGAAGATACAATAGGAAGAAAGATACAAATATAGAAGAGAGTCTTGCATCCCAAATGGAATACAGAATTCATGATTAATACAATCTAATTGGTAAGCGAATGACCTCCTTAGTTATTAGCAACCAAACCTACGTTCTTTTGGTTGATCTTTTCTCTTTTGTTTTGGTTTTGAGTGTGGGGGAGGGGAAGGGCTTCTTCTTCCGGGCCCTTCAAACTCCTCATCAGAAGATTTATTCGGGCTCCAGGTCCTGTCGGAGCCTTGGCCCCCGACTCATAATATAGCCTTGGAGTCATCGATGATAAATAGGATATTGACGAGTACCCATGAATATAGTAACCCTATACAATAGACGATAGTTCCATTCTAACTATATGTCTTGGGGCTTTTAAAGGCCTTCAAAGAAAGTAAGAACTGAACTCAAATTTTCTATTCTATCTCGGACCCAACTGGCCTCAGCTCCCACAAATGCAGGCTCCCAAAGCCTTAGACTGAGATAGTACCACAAAGAAGGGGTTAACATAAATGACTCTATGGAAGTCCTCTCCCACTTGAAAGCTAAATAAGGAGACACCGAGCTACTTCGTACCTTTTTCATTCAAACGGGAATGACTCCACTCCCAGTCCCTATTCATAATGTCATGACCCAAAAACGACTGGTGTGATGGTGCCTATCGTAGCACTAGGCAAGCCTAAATTCAATATTTTCCAATACAGTAAAACACCTTTTGAAATAACAACGAAAAGATTTAACATTTAAAGAAAAGGCTTTTTGAAAACAGAATTATCCAGAACACGATACAACCGTTCCAAAAATCGGGGCGACACTGAGTACATGAGCGTCTAATAACTAGAACATAATCCATAACAGTATCTAGAGTAATAAACTGAAAATACAAATAAACTAAGGAAGAAAATCAAGGCCCACGAATGCCATACAGCTACCTTGATAGTCTCCAAATCCAATGCCTAAATTAGCAGCCGCCGCCGTGACTAGAAATGCCTGAATCTGCACACAAGGTGCAGGGCGTAACGTGAGTACACCAACTCAGTAAGAAATAAGTCCAAACTTTGGACTGAAGATAGTGACGAACTCAACCAGTGCAAATAAGATAAAACTAACTGTACAGAAAGGTAGACATGCTCTTAAATCAATTAGGAAATTAATAAAAAATAAAGCAGATATGTACAGTGTAATGAATATGACTCTACTGTCACTACAATGTCAATGCACATACTGTAAGTGATGCACCATGTTGTCAGCCTCAAATGCTCACACTCTCGCTATCTCAACCACTCGGTACTGTTTATACTCATATGGACCAGAAAAGATCCATCCCGGAATATATATACGACGCTGACCATAGGTCACCCACTACCAAGGAAGAGGGCCAATCCAGCCCTATGGAGAAGATCGATCTCCAGGTAACAAGTACTTCAGACAAGATCCATATCCAGGAAAGATCCATCCCTCAATAATATCAACCGCGCTCACTGGAGGTGTGTTACAGACTCCAGAGGGGCTCCTACAGCCCAAGTGCTATCTTAACATCAATATATCCGTTGCGGCGTGAAACTCGATCCCATATCTGTCACTCACAATTGGCTCTCGGCCTCACTGAGTCATTAACCTCTCCTGTCTCACACATGGGCTCAAAATATCATGAAAACTAGCCCGAAACAGTAATATGATGATGCAATCGATAACAACTAAGACTGGTATATGACACAATACATGTACATGACTGAGTACAAAATATCAGTAAAAATAATGAAGTGACAACAACAAACGACCACTTGGATCTCCACAATACCGGAAATAACCTAAACATGATATCTAACATGATCGACAACTCAACTACTTTATCACATAGTGAAAACATGATCATTAACAAGATAGAGTCACTATACGGTACCATGGAGCCAACCAGGTCACAACTCTTACGGTGCAAGCCTACACGCCCGTCACTATACGGTACCATGGAGCCGACCAGGTCACAACTCTTACGGTGTAAGACTACACGCCCATCACTTGGCATGTGCATCACCTCAATACCAACCACATAACAAGCAAATTTGGGGTTTTGAACCCTCAGGACCAAGGTTGAAAGCGTTACTTACCTCGAACTGAGCAAATCTCTACTCCGCAATGACTTTACCTCTCAACTCGGCCTCCAAACGTCCCGAATCTAACCACAAGCAGTACAACACAATTAAAATAAGCTAAGGGATCAATCCTACACGAAAACTACTAAATTTACACCAAAAATCCGAAATCGGCTCAACCCGGTCCCCCGGACCCACATCTCGAAACCCGACGAAAATCACCAAACCCGAAATCCCTCTCACTCACGAGTCTGACCATACCAAATTTATCAAAATCCGACCTCAATGACCCTCCAAAATCCCAAAGTTCACTCTCCAATTCTCAATCCCTAAACCCCCAATTTTAACTTCAAAACTTCACTAATTAGGTGTAAAATCATTGGGAAAACACCATTACTAAATATAATTAGGCTCAAGGAACTTACCTCAGTGATAACTTTGAATTCCCTTTGAAAATCTCCTCAAACTTCCCCAAAGTCCGAGTTCCAAAATGTGTAAATGGGGAAAAATCTCGAAGTCCTTTATTTATAGTTTCTGCCTAGCAAAATCGCACGTGCGGTCCTTTTGTCGCTTCTGCAATGCCGCACATGCGAAATTTTTTGTCGCAGGTGTGGATCTCACTTAAACCCCTAGGTTCCGCATATGCGGTTAACCACTCGCACCTGCAGGGCCTGCCCGCTTCTGCGGTTCTTCCCACTCATGCCATACTCCGCATCTGCGACTCCCCTTCTGTATATGCAGTTTCGCAGATGTGTTCCTTCCTCCACACCCGTGCTTCTAGTCCAGACCAAGATTAGCCGCACCTGAAACCTTCTCCTAGCTTCCGCGAGGCCGCACCTGCGGACTCCCTACCGCAGGTTCAAAACACCAGAACACCAGAAAAAAATATGTCATGCCTAAGTCCAAAATTTCCTACCGATGGGTATCCGAAACACCGCAGGCCCCCGGGACCACAACAAAACCTACCAACAAGTCATATAACCCTATACGAACCTAGTCGAACCTTCGAATCACTCAAATCATCATCAAAACAGCAGATTACACCCGGATTCAAACCTAAGAACTTCTAAACTTCCGAATTTCGCAAACAACGTCGAAACCTATCAAACCACGTCCGAATGAACTCAAATTTTACACATAAGTCAAGAATGACACCATGAATCTACTTCAACTTCCGAAAATCCAATACGACCCTGATATCAAAAATTTTACTGCCATCTAAAATCGCAAAAATTCCAACTTTTGCCAATTCAAACCTAATTCTACTGTCGACCTCCAAATCACATTCTGGATGCGCTCCTAATTCCAACATCACCTAACGAGCTAATTGAACCTTCAAAATTTAAATCTGAGGTCGTTTACACACAAGTTAACATCTGGTCGATTTTTCCAACTTAAGCTTCTGATTAAGAGACTAAGTGTCTCAATTCACTTTGAAACCACTATGGACCAAAACCAACCAACCCTGTAAGACATAATACATTTGTAAAGAACAAAAGAAGTATAAATGAGGGAAACGGGGTTATAACTGTCGAAACGACTGCTATAGAGCAAGCGAGGCGAGCATTTTGCTCGCTATAGGGTGTGATGAACCAAGGGGTTATTTTATGAATTTAGACTCCGATCTATGCTTAATAGCCATAAAAAGACTAATTTTAAATACCTCAATTTGCGTGCGCAGTCCGAGCGTGAAACCGGAAAGCTTTTATGTGAAAATATAAGAAATAGTAATTTCTAGAATTTAAATTTGATTATAGTTGACTTTGGTCAATATTTTGAGTAAAGAACCTGGATCTGTGTTCCGACGATCTCGGGAGGTCCAAAGTAAAATATGGGACTCGGGCGTATGCCCGAAATAAATTCCGAGGTCCCAAGCCTTAGAAATCAATTTTTGAAAGAAATTATTTTGCTGAAATATTAATGAAATAAAGAAAAGAATTAATGTTTGAAACTATTGGTATCGGGCCCGTATTTTGGTTCCGGAGCCCGGTACATATTTGTTATAGTATTTAAAGGTTAACTGTGAAATTTGGTAAAAACCAGAGTTTATTTATCGTGAGTCGGACATCCGATTGAAAAGTTATGAACTTTAAGTGTTCTTGAGGAAAATGATGAGTTTTGAAGTTGAATTCATAGTTTTACATGTTATTTCATGATTTGATCGCATGATCAAGTCCGTATGATATTTTTAGACTTGCATGCATGTTTTGTTTAGAGCCCCGAGGGCTCGGGTGAGTTTCGGATAGGCTACGGGATATTTTTGCACTTGTATTTCTGTTGTCTTTGTTGTTGCTGGTACACAGCTATTTAATGCATTGTGTTCGCACCCTAATGAATGCGAACGCATAGAGTAAAATAAGTGGGGGGTCATTTTGTTCTATGCGAACGCACCCCCCACAGTCGCGAACGCATAGAGTAAACTTCAGGGGGGCCACCATCTGTGTTATGCGAACGCATAGCTCCCCCATGCGAACGCACAGTGTAAAATGGGCCTGGGGGAGGGGGAGCCCAAAAGCACTATGCGAACGCATCCCCTTCAATGTGAACGCATAGGACACTTCCCATTACCCTATGCAAACGCGACAGGCCCTATGCGAAAGCATAGAAGGACGGCCCAGCAATATAAATACTCTTTTAAAAACGGGCAGACCTTCTTCTTCTTTATATTTTTGAACCCCACAACCCTAGGAAGGATTTTCTTCATCAAATGTCATCCCCAAGTCATAAGTAATAAATTCTAAACTTCACTCTTTCAATTCCTTATTGTTTTTCATCACTTTTAAATCAAAAACTAAGAATTTTCATGGTTGAGAGGATATTGATGAAGTTATGAGAAAAATACAAATTCTTATTTATAATTGTTGAGACAAAAATATTGTGAAAGGCTTGGCCTAAATTGTGAAATTTATGAATAAATTGATATGAGATGTCTGGTGGGAGCGGGTTGCACGCCGCAACAAGGAGTGATAAGGGTGGACATGTGGGATCGGGTTGCACGTTTCAACAGGAGTAATAAGGGTGCTATATTTAGGGAGGAGCAATAAGGGTGGACAGGTGGGAGCGGGTTGCACGCCGCAACAAGGAGCAATAAAGGAAGACATTTATATTTTTACTGAATTTCAAAGAAAATAAAGATTTGAAAGGATTAAATGTTTATTTTACTATTCCTCATATTTTCGACACTACTTTTATTTAAAGTTGAAGTTTGGAAACTTAGAAATTATTTGAGAATTGGTTATAGATGAGGCCTGAAAAAGGCAGCTGAGTTATTTTATTGTTGTTGCAGTACTTAATTATTTATTTAGATTTTCTTCTTGCTTTATATATTATTGTCACAGGTTATATTGCTAAAGCTCGCCGTAGCCTCGTCACTACTTCGTCGAGGTTAGGCTCGGCACTTACTCAGTACAGGGGGTCGGTTGTACTGATACTACACTCTGTATTCTTTTGTGCAGATCCAGGTACCGGTCAGCAGTAGAGATATTTAGAGCGGCTATTCATTTATTCAGAGACACGAGGTATATCTGTCGGCGTTTGCAGATCCCGAGAGTCTTCTCCTATTTTCATAAACATTGTTTTATTATATTCAGAACAATTACATTATTTCTTTCAGCCAAGTATTTGTAGTATTCTTTAGTAGTTCGTGAATTGTGACACCATACTCTGGGTAGTTTTTGGATTTATCTATATAATTAGTTCGTGGCTCAGTGTAGTTAATTGTTTTTTTTATTGTGAATTATTCATTTAAAGATTAAGTATTAATTTAAAATTGTTTTATCCTGTTTAAATGGTTAATTAAAAGAAATAGTTAAGCGAACACATTGGCTTGCCTAGAAAGTGTGGTGTTAGGCGCCATCATGCTCCCTAAGGTTGGGAATTTGGGTCGTGACAAGTTGGTATCAGAGCACTAGGTTGCTTAGGTCTCACAATTCACGAACAAGCTTAGTAGAGTCTGAAGGATCGGTACGGAAACATCTGTACTTATCTTTCGGAGTCTATTGAGTTAGGAAACAACTCCATTTGTATTTCTACTCTATCGTGCAGTACTTGTATCCCAAATACTGATTAGATTCTTCTATTCTCTTGCAGATGGTGAGAACACGTGCTTCATCTTCCGCTGACCAGCATTCCGGTCCTCCAGCAGCAACAGCTCCTACTAGGGGCAGAGGTCGAGGCCACGCCAGAGGCCGATGAAGGGGCAGAACTCAGCCCATTATCCAGGAAGCAGCCCCAGCTGTGGAACCCCAGATTGAGATTAATGAGGGGGTTCCAGCTCATACTGTTCCAGCAGGACCAGCTCAGGTCCCCGAGGGGTTTATTGCTACCCCGGTTCTTCAGGATGCTTTGGTCCGTTTAGTGGGCTTGATGGAGAGTGTGGCCCAGACGGGCACATTCCTGTTGCAGCAGCCGTAACTCAGGCTGGAGGTGGGGTCCAGACTTCTGCTACCCACACTCCAGTCCAGACTACTCCTCAGGTTCAGACCCTAATAGCCAATCCCGTTGGGGTAATTCAGCCAGTTGCAGCAGTGCCGCCCGTTAATGGGGCAGCTATGTCTACCGATGCTTTATGAAGGTTGGACAGGTTCATTAAGTTATTTCCTGTTCACTTAGTGGTGCTACTTCAGAGGACCCTCAGGAATATCTGGATAGTTTTCATGAGGTGTTGCAAAATATGGGTATTTTGGAGACCAATGGGATCGATTTTGCTGCTTTTCAGATGACTGGTTCCGCCAAGAAATGGTGGAGGGACTTTCTGTTGACTAGACCAGTTGGATCACCTGCTCTGACTTGGAATAAGTTCTCTTATCTCTTTTTGGAGAATTTCTTGCATGTTACTACTCGAGAGGATAAGTGTCGTTTGAGTTACTTCAGCAGGGCATCATCACAGTGACCTAGTATGAGACTCATTTCGTGGATTTAGCTAGACATGCCATTCTTTTATTTCCCACAGAGAGGGAGAGGGTCAGACGGTTTGTTGATGGCCTTGCTCAGCCTATCATGTGTAAACAAGTAATTTTTGACCATACTCAAATTCTATACTATTTTAGTTTAAATATTTCATTTAGGTCTAACGTTGATGTTTTAGACTTTTATCTTACTCTTAGTAGATTTTATTTTTAAAAAAATAAAAAAAAAATTCACAATACTCACATTCTAAGAGTACAAATTTTATTTCTATTTATATATTAAAAAATCACAAATATATATATATATATATATATATATATATA
>ML382300.1:0-66037 GCA_005239525.1 Nicotiana knightiana | reverse complement strand
AATCTTCAGAATGTGTCAGTTGCAAATCAAGTGCCCATCTCCCTAACAAGTAACCCATTGTACCAACCTGGATTCAGTCCGAGCATTAACCTTCCCACTATCCCCAATACCCCCGTTCCACGTCCTCCAATCGTACCCCTCAGAAATGACCCACCTATTGTACCCATTGTCCCTACTTTCACCGTTCCTCAACCAGCTCTTGCTCAAAAGTCCAACAATGATCCACAACAGAATTCTCATGATGCCCAACATCACTCTCCAGAACTGACNAGACTGAAAAACCTGACAAGAATACGGAACAAGAGGAAATGACTAGAAAGATGAAGAGTTTGGAACAAACCATGAGAAACATACAGGGTTTGGGAGGCCACAAGAGTGTGTCATTTAACGATCTATGCATGTTCCCCCATGTCCACTTGTCACCCGGTTTCAAGACCCCCAAGTTTGAAAAGTATGACGGGCATGGTGATCCCATCGCCCATTTGAAGAGGTATTGTAACCAATTAAGGGGAGCAGGAGGCAAAGAAGAATTACTCATGGCTTATTTTGGGGAAAGTTTGACTGGAATTGCTTCAGAATGGTTCATAGATCAAGACATCTCTCACTGGCATGTGTGGAACGACATGGCTCAAGATTTTGTTCAACAGTTTCAGTACAATATTGATATAGTGCCAGACCGTTCCTCTCTCGTCAACATAAAGAAGAAATCAACAGAAAGCTTCAGAGAATATGCAATCAAGTGGAGAGAGCAAGCTGCTAGGGTCAAACCCCCGATGAAAGAGGCAGAAATGATTGACTATTTTCTCCAAGCTCGGGATCCTGATTACCTCCATTACATGTTGGTCGCCATTGGTAAACCTTTCGCTGAGGAAATTAAGATTGGTAAAATAGTTGAGAATGGCATGAAATCGGGCAAAATTGTGACTCAGACAGCCCTTAAGGCGACCACGAAAGCAATTTAAAGCGGGTCAGGCAGTTTCGGAAACCGGAAAAAGAAAGAGGAAGGATCCATGATGGCATCTGGGTTCAGAGGAGTTCAAAGAGAGGTAATTCCTTCTTATGTGCAGTTCCAACAAGGACAATCCAATCCTCCTCAACATTACTATCAACCTCAGGGTCCCCGATGCTCAGTTCCTTCACAACAATACACAGTGTTTAATGCTCAGGCTTATGCTAACCCTCCCAATCACCAGCAATGGAGGGCACCGATCCCACAAGGCTCCCGTCAACTTCGCCCAAATTTTCAGGCATCATATAATCCTCGTCCCCGACAAGGATATGTGAGAGAGGAGGAGCCAAAGAAAGAGTTCACCCCAATTGGAGAATCGTATACGAGCCTATTTCGAAAGTTGATGCAGTTGAAGCTGATTGAACCTGTCATGCCGCGTTATGTGAATCCAAATTCAAAAGGTTTTGACTCAAATGCAAGATGTGAGTATCACTCTAACACCCAGGGTCATAGTACCGAAAATTGTTGGACATTAAAGAAAGTCGTTGAAAATTTGATTGAAGCAAAGGCAATTGTGGTAACAAACAATGAGGATACTCCTAATATCACAAACAATCCGCTCCCAACTCATGATAATACACATTTTATTGGGATGATTTGTGATGATCGGGATTATAAGCAGTCTGGCAAGACAGAGATGGTTGTTGGAACCATGGGGCAAGAACCAAAAGTGATAGTAATCCCGCTGCATTTGGCACCGTTGATTGTGAAAGGTTCGAGTTCAAGTTTGAACTTGGCAGGTTCTGGAAAAACGATTCTCTATGCTCCTAGATACACAAAAAGGGTTGAGGTTCAATTGGGTGGGCCAAAACTTTACATCCCCGAGGGCATTCAAAAGATCGTTCCGAATAATATTTTCAGAAATATAACAGAGCCAGTTGTGATCCGACCTGTTGCATAACTCCCAATGACAAACACAAAAACTAATCCCTGGAATTATAACAAAACTGTCATAACACACAAAGGAAAAGAGATAGTTGAAGAAGCAGATGAAATGGGGGGCTTGACCCGCTATGGAAGGTGCTATTCACCAGAGGAATTGAGAAAAGCTAAGCAAGCCAGGGAAAGTCACTTGCCAGTGAAACAACCCGTTGCAGAAAAAGAAGCGGAAGAATTCCTTAAGAAGATGAAAATGCAAGACTACTCAATCATTGACCAACTAAGGAAAACCCCTGCTCAGATTTCTTTGTTATCTCTGCTTTTGCACTCAGAAGAACATCGCCGTGTGTTGATCAAAACTCTGAACGAAGCATATGTCTCAGAAAAGACAACGGTGAATCAGCTGGAAAAAATGGCTGAAAGATTCTTTGAAGTGAATAAGATTTCTTTCGGCGATGATGATTTGCTTGAGGAAGGGGCTGGGCACAATAGATATTTGCATCTTATGGTCAAATGTGAAGGGCATTACGTGAAAGGAGTCATGATTGATGGAGGATAAAGTGTAGATGTATGCCCTCTTTCTACTCTACAAGAGCTGAACATTGACACTAACAGAATCCGAACTAGTACTGTCAGCATCAGAGCTTTTGATGGTTCAAGAAGAGACACTATTGGGGAAATCGAACTCACCATGACAATCGGCCCAGTTGATTTTAACATTGTCTTTCAAGTGTTGGATATGAAAACTTCCTATAATTTTCTTCTGGGAAGGCCGTGGATCCATATGGCTAGAGTTTTACCATCCACCCTACATCAAATGGTCAAATTCGAGTATGATAGGCAAGAAATTATTCTTCATGGGGAAGATGACTCATCAGTCTATAAAGACCCGTCCATTCCATGTATCGAGGCCAAGGAAGGAAGTGAATCCCTCATATATCAAGCATTTGAGGTGATTGAAGTGGACCAAGTGGAAGAAGGAAAACCAATTCAGCATCCCCATCTGTCAGCCACATCTATGATGGTAGCTTCGCTGATGTTAAGGAACGGTTATGAACCAGGAAAAGGATTAGGATTCTCTCTGCAGGGAATTGTGAACCCTATTGCTCCATTTTTGAAGAAAGATACCTTTGGTTTGGGTTTTAAACCAACTTCGGTTGACATAGACAGAGCCAAGGCCCGCAAATNATTTGAAGAAGCCCAAAATCCTTATACTCAGGATGACATTGATGAAGTTTGTCAGAGTCTCAAGGAGATGTTCTATGAGATCAATATGGTTCAAGTTGGTGAGGGCTCTAGCTGTGCAAGTGTCCAGCTGATTGGTCTAGATAACTCGCTCAACAACTGGGAAGCAACTCCTCTTCCCATCAGGAAGGAGTCGTGGTAGTCTGTTTTGCTGCTTTTTTTGTATTTGGATTATTTTAAGGGTTGTAATCCAGATATTTTAGTTTAATGTCTTTGCTTTAATGTTAATCCTCCTATCCTTTCAAATTCAATGAAATGAAGTTCCAGTTTCATAGTAAAAAATTTCTTTTCCTTCCCCTAATTTTTGTTAATCATTTGCAGTTTTGTTAATGTTGGCTTTAAAAATATGACATGCACGCGAAATTCATGCCTAGGTCTTAAAAATCTGTCTAATCTCGAAATAATGAATCAAGAAGTTGAGTATGATGAAGATGAGGCTTTAAAGGAAATAAAAAGGGAATTGGATCAATTTGAGAATAAGCCTAAGCCTAACTTAAATGAAACTGAGGCAATTAACCTGGGAAGTCCTGAAGAAACCAGAGAAACAAAAATAAGCATTCATACTGAACAAAAGACAAGAGATGCCATAATTCAAGTTTTGTTAGAGTATAGAGATGTATTTGCTTGGTCGTATAATGACATGCGGAGTTTGAGTGCCGATTTAGTGGTTCATAAGCTTCCCACACATCCTAATTTTCCACCAATCCAACAAAAACAAAGGAAGTTTAAGGCAGACATGAGTGATAAGATCAAAGAAGAAATCACGAAGCAACTAAGTGCAAACGTGATCAGGGTCGTCCGATACACTACATGGTTAGCAAATGTTGTGCCAGTGCCGAAAAAGGATGGGAAAATCAGAGTTTGTGTTGACTATAGGGATTTAAACAAAGCAAGTCCAAAAGACAATTTTCCCTTACCCAACATTCATATCCTTGTTGACAATTGTGCTAAACATGAGATCCAATCTTTTGTGGATTGTTACGCCGGATATCACCAAATTCTGATGGATGAAGAAGATGCAGAAAAGACCGCCTTCACAACTCCATGGGGAACTTATTGTTATAGGGTCATGCCATTTGGTTTGAAGAATGCAGGGGCAACTTACATGAGGCCCATGACTACCATATTCCATGACATGAGGCACAAAAAGATTGAAGTGTATGTTGATGATGCGATCATTAAGTCCAGAACACAAGATGACCACGTGCAAGACTTGAAAAAGTTCTTTGAAAGGATATGAAGGTACAATCTCAAACTTAATCCAGCCAAATGTGCATTTGGAGTTCCTTCTGGGAAGCTTTTGGGTTTTATAGTTAGTCGAAGGGGCATTGAGTTGGATCCCTCAAAGATAAAGACCATTCGAGAGCTTCCTTCCCCAAAGAATAAAAAAGAAGTCATGAGTTTACTCGGGAGGTTGAACTACATCAGCAGGTTCATTGCGCAGCTTACAACCACATGTGAGCCTATTTTCAAGTTGTTGAAAAAGAACGCCGCTATCAAGTGGACAGATGAGTGCCAAGAAGCTTTTGATAAGATCAAAGAATATTTGTCAAATCCCCATGTTTTGGTTCCACCGGAACCTANCAGCAGGTTCATTGCGCAGCTTACAACCACATGTGAGCCTATTTTCAAGTTGTTGAAAAAGAACGCCGCTATCAAGTGGACAGATGAGTGCCAAGAAGCTTTTGATAAGATCAAAGAATATTTGTCAAATCCCCCTGTTTTGGTCCCGCCGGAACTTGGTAGGCCTCTGTTTTTATATCTGTCAGTAATGGATAGTTCTTTTGGTTGTGTTCTGGGTCAACATGATGCCACAGGCAAAAAGGAACAAGCAATCTATT
This sequence comes from Nicotiana knightiana, assembly GCA_005239525.1. Lineage (NCBI taxonomy): Eukaryota > Viridiplantae > Streptophyta > Magnoliopsida > Solanales > Solanaceae > Nicotiana > Nicotiana knightiana. Next base: position 61,063 of record ML382300.1, on the reverse strand, counting down.
ATTTGAGCAAAAAGTTCACCACTTATGAGGCCAAATACACTCTTTTGGAAAGGACATGTTGCGCCTTAACTTGGGTCGCCCAGAAGCTTAGGCATTATCTCTTGGCCTATACAACTTACCTCATATCCCGAATGGATCCTCTAAAGTACATCTTTCAGAAGCCGATGCCAACAGGCAGATTGGCAAAATGGCAATCCTGCTCACAGAGTTTGATATTGTTTATGTCACTCGTACTACCATGAAGGCGCAAGCTTTCGTTGATCATCTGGGCAGAAAACCCAGTTGATGATGAGCATGAATCTTTGAACACATATTTCCCAGATGAAGAGGTTAATTTAATTGAATAAGTAGTCCAAAATGAAAGTCAAACATGGAAACTATACTTTGATGGGGCTGTCAATATCAAAGGCGTAGGGATTGGAGCAATTCTTATATCACCTACTGGGCAACATTACCCAGCTACGGCGCGACTTCGTTTCTTCTGTACAAACAACACGGCAGAATATGAAGCTTGCATCATGGGTCTGAGCATGGCAATAAATCTAAATGTGCACGAACTGTTGGTGATGGGAGATTCAGATTTTCTTATTCGGCAGGCTCAAGGTGATTGGGAGACTCGATATATCAAGCTCATTCCATATAGACAATGTGTGGAAGATCTTAGCAAAAGGTTCAATTCCATCAAGTTCAAGTACATTCCCAGGTTTCACAATGAATTAGTTGATGCATTGGCCACCCTGGCCTCAATGCTTCCATATTCGGGTAATACTCACATTGACCCATTGGAAATTCAAATTAGGGATCAACATGGTTATTAGAATACAATTGAAGCAGAACCAGATGGTAAACCATGGTACCGTGATATTAAACAATATCTGAAAACAAGAGAATATCTGGTACATGCTAATAGGGATCAAAAGTGAACTATTAGGCGACTCCCTAATGGTTTCTTTTTGAGTGGGGAAATCCAATCAAAAGAACTCCGGATTTGAATTTGTTGAGATGTGTGGATGCCAAAGAAGCTGAAATAATTATAAATGAGGTGCATTCGGAAGTTTGTGGTCCACACATGAATGGGTATGTTCTAGCAAAGAAAATCCTTCGGGCAGGATATTATTGGCTTACTATGGAACGGGATTGCTTTCGTTTTGTTCGCAAGTGCCACCAGTGTCAGATTCACAGTGATTTGATTCACTCGCCTCCTTCATAGTTATAATTTATGTCGGCTCCTTGGCCTTTTGTTTCTTGGGGAATGGACGTCATTGGCTCAATCGAGCCAAAAGCTTCAAATGGGCATATATTCATCTTGGTTGCAATTGATTACTTCACCAAATGGGTGGAAGCTATTACACTGAAGGCAGTCACCAAGAAAGCAGTGGTATATTTTGTTCACTCCAACATCATCTGTCATTTTGGTATTCCAAAAATCATTATCACAGATAATACTGCTAATCTGAATAGTCATCTGATGAAGGAGGTATGTGAACAATTTAAAATATAGCATCGCAATTCTACTCCTTACCGACCCAAAGCTGATGGAGCTGTTGAAGCTGCGAATAAGAACATCAAGAAGATTCTTAGGAAGATGGTCCAAGGATCTAGATGATGGCACGAGAAATTGCCTTTTGCTCTTTTGGGATATCGGACAACTGTTCGTACATCAGTTGGCGCAACGCCCTACTTTCTGGTTTATGGCACTGAAGCAGTCATACCTGTGGAAGTTGAGATTNGCTGCTAATTTGAATAGTCATCTGATGAAGGAGGTATGCGAACAATTTAAAATGGAGCATCGCAATTCTACTCCTTACCGGCCCAAAGCTAATGGAGCTGTTGAAGCTGCGAATAAGAACATCAAGAAGATTCTTAGGAAGATGGTCCAAGGATCTAGATGATGGCACGAGAAATTGCCTTTTGCTCTTTTGGGATACCGGACAACTGTCCGTACATCAGTTGGCGCAACGCCCTACTTGCTGGTTTATGGCACTGAAGCAGTCATACCTGCGGAAGTTGAGATTCCCTCTCTCCGAATCATTGTCGAAGCAGGAATTGAGGACACNAGTTTAATTGATGAAAAGCGTTTGGCGGCAGTTTGTTTTGGTCAGTTATACCAACAAAGAATGGCACGCGCTTATAATAAGAAAGTGCGCCCAAGACAGTTTGAGGTAGGACAACTCGTCTTGAAACGTATCTTTCCGCACCAGGAGGAAGCAAAAGAAAAGTTCGCCCCAAATTGGCAAGGTCCTTACCTCGTCAAGAAAGTATTGTCAAAATGAGCTCTACACTTGACAGATATAGAAGGAAAGGTGACAGACAAATCTGTCAACACGGATGCGTTCAAGAGATACTATGTCTGACATGACTCTGTTGGGGCATTTTTATACTTAGCATTCTCAGGTTGGGATGACGAAAGGCTATAATTCTCGCTACCCAAACACTGTTTAACCCTAGTTATCCCTTTGAAGCCTTGTTTATATTTCTTTGTTTTTTCCTCTTTTGGAACCAATGTATTTAAGAAAAAGAGAGAAATAAAAAAAATTATCAAAACGAGTTCATGTTAATTGAACTACGTCCGACCTGATTCTGAAATTATACGTAGGCAGCCTCACTCTAGGGTTCGGTCACACTAAAACAAAAATCTATATTCCTCAATATTCAAAGAAACTGGGGCATGATTTTATTTTATTTTTGATGGTTGTTCCATCAAAATGGTTCCAAAAGTTGTAATTTAGTGGACTAGCTCTTTTTACCTTTCCCTGTTAAGACCTTCTGATCAACTTTCGAGAATGCTAAGTCAGTATACTATGGGTGATGCCTCAGCCATTGTAAAGAGAGAAAAATAAAATGAGAGAGTCTTATTGGTGAAAACCCTCACGGACACTATAAGGCAATAGTGAGTTGAGATAAAGACAAATGAGAGAGGTCAATCGGTGAAAACCCAAAAAAGGCATCGTCGATCAATTTAAAGCTTCTTATATCCCGGCACAAGCATGGTTAAGACAAAGAACTCAATTTCAAATTGAAGTTTACAATGGATTTTGAGAATTAGATGGTTCAGACGGATCGAGCATCCAGTCCAAAGTGCATGTCATGTTCATTGAAGTCAGCATATTCCTCCAGATAAGTCCTTTTTATTCTTATTTTTCTTCTTTGATAGGTACACTTTAAGTTGTAATACCTACTAGTTCACCTTCTTGTTTTATTTCGTACTATATTTTTAAGTAACTTTCAATCTAATTTCGTCAAAACAAAGAAAAGAAAAGGCCGCAAAATTGGTTAAAGTTTCCCTGTTATATGAGGCAAAGCTTTCTGGTCATTAACAACATAGGCAAAGGCATAAAACCACCTTTGATTTTCCCTGAGGAGCAAAAGGCTTGAAGGACGAAACAATGCGTCAAGGGTCGACAAAAGTTACTCAGTTAAAAGTTGTTCTGGGAGAAAGGTTGTTTGCACCATAAACACAAATGGTGATATGCGCAAAATAGTCAGGTTTTGATGTTGAGAAAGAAGATCTCCAGAAAGTAATGACAGAATCTCCCGGCAATTTGTACGACCATCTACGGAGTCAATGTTTCTAACAAGTGTAATGGATGCAAGGTCAAGTCGCCCAAGAAATCAAGGCCACAAACTGACCACTATTTTAAAACTAACAAGTTTTTCTTTGTTCAGAACAGGAACATAACAATTTTAGGAAACAGTTCGTGAAAAGACGAACACCGCCAAGTGAAGTTCTCAAATCCTTAGTTTTCTTTTAATATACATGTAATCATGTTATTCTTAGTTTCATTATAGGGAATCAATACCCTATCTTCAACACAGGGTACCAAATCCCCTGGTCGCATTACTTTTTGTCTACATAGGGCACGACATTCCCTAGTAGAATTTCAGCGAGCCATGAGCCTCACCTTATCATCAACACAGGGTACTGCATCCCCTGGTTGCATTTCTTATTGCTAACATAGGGTACTACATCCCCTAGTTGCATTTATGTTTGCCTACATAGGGTACGACATTCCCTAGTAGAATCTTAGAGAGCCAACAGCCTCATCTTATTTCCAACATAGGGTACTACATCCCCTAGTTGCATTTATGTTTGCCTACATAGGGTACGACATTCCCTAGTAGAATCTTAGAGAGCCAACAGCCTCATCTTATTTCCAACACAGGGGACTACATCCCCTGGTTGTATTTCTTATTGCTAACATAGGGTACTACATCCCCTAGTTGCATTTATGTTTGCCTACATAGGGTACGACATTCCCTAGTAGAATCTTAGAGAGCCAACAGCCTCATCTTATTTCCAACACAGGGGACTACATCCCCTGGTTGTATTTCTTATTGCTAACATAGGGTACTACATCCCCTAGTTGCATTTATGTTTGCCTACATAGGGTACGACACTCCCTAGTAACATCTCAGTGAGCCAAGAGACTCATCTTATTTCCAACACAGGGTACTACATCCCCTGGTTGCATTACTTTCTTCCAACATAGGGTACGACACTCCCTAGTAACATCTCAGTGAGCCAAGAGACTCATCTTATTTCCAACACAGGGTACTACATCCCCTGGTTGCATTACTTTCTTCCAACATAGGGTACGACATTCCCTAGTAGAATCTTAGAGAGCCAACAGCCTCATCTTATTTCCAACATAGGGTACTACATCCCCTGGTTGTATTTCTTATTGCTAACATAGGGTACGACATTCCCTATTAGCATTACAAAGTGCTACGTGCCTCATCTTATCACCAACACAGGGTACTACATCCTCTGGTAGCCTTCATTCTTGTTAACACTGGGTACGACATCCCCCATTATTTATAAAAAAGGCGTCTTTTTCAATTTTTTATTTTTGCAATAGCAAAGATAGTTTAATGTGTTTTCAATAACTCACAAAAATTTCCTAGTGCAAACTGGGGCAGAAAATTTTTGTTCGTTTTGTTTGTTGGTGATGGCTTGTAGGTTTTTCTGCAAATCACGGATTGGATGTGTAAAAATAAGATTCCATATCTCGCCAGAGGAAGAGGAACGTTTTATCTCTACACCAGCCGCAAGCAGCTTTGACAGGATGCATGCAGAGGATTTCAAGATCCATCTTCCTATCACCGGATCAAGAAGCAAGCCTGTGAGAATATTCCATAGTTTGTTGCATCGAGAGCATCGAGTTTCAGTCTAAAGTCAATGGGATAAGCAAGTCAAGAATCAAGACAAGACTCCAGATGGCATTTAGATAGGAATTTTGTAACTCTTTGATTTCAAGAGTATGTAATTTTCTGTTCAGTTTGATGTAATAGTCAGAACCGCGGATCGGAACCTCGACGGAACTTCACTCGACTCTCCCTATAAGAATACTCTATCACTCTTCTTTCACTTGAACTACATGTGACCTGATTCCCCTATAACCCAGGATATGTAGGCTGCCTAAAACCAAGGTTCGGTCGCGACCCCTTCTTTTCTCTTCTTTTCCCTTTTAAATAATAGTGAGGTAAAAAATTAGTCACTTTGTTCATTTTCTTTGCCTGAAAACTCTTCATGTTTCAAAGCAAAGAGGGGCATGCTGTAAACAAGTAATTTTTTACCACACCCAAATTCTATACTATTTTAGTGTAAATATTTCATTTAGGTCTAACGTTGATGTTTTAGACTTTTATCTTACTCTTAGTATATTTTATTTTTTAAAAAAATCACAATACTAACATTCTTATAGTACAAATTTTATTTCTATTTATATATTAAAAAATCACACACATATATATATATATATATATATATATATATATATATATATATCCTTTTAATTATAATGTTAATAAGTAAGCTATAGAATCTTTCTTAGTATCATTCAAAGTATATGTAAATATTTAATTTTCTTATAATATAAATATTTTTTGGTTAATATTCTAATATTTATAATTTAATTTATCTTTCAAAAAAAATAATGAACTTTAATAGATAATTTTTTTTTTAAAATCTGATTTTTTTTTATATTTTTATTTTTACTAACTCTATTATCTCCACTTTTCTAGCCTAACTCCCCACCTACATATCCACCCCTCACATCCCAACTCCACACATCCCAATTATCCCCTCAATTTAGTCCTATTTTACACATACAATACAATATATATAAAACAAAAATGACAACAAAAAAAGGGAGGGAAGTCAAAAAACAGAAAAGAAAAATGAAAGAACTGACGAGAGGAAACAAAAAAAGAGAACACAAATGAAAAGAAATATTAGAGAAAAAGCAACAAAAAGAAGATTAAAAAGTTGTATTAGAGGAAAAGAAGATTAAAAAGTCAGTAGAAGGCAACAAAGAACAAACGATAAAAAGACAAGACAAGAAAAGAAGTAATAGATCTGGGGACAAATTAAAAGCAAAAATGCAGTAACAACTTTATTCTCTGTTCGTTGATCACTAGTTTAGTTCAATTATTCCAGCGAGCTTCGAGGTCGTCGAAGGTCGTGATCCGAGGTCTTTTTTCAGTTGCGATTTTCAGTCGAGGTTCCGTTGGAAGTACCAAATAGTAGCTCGTTTGAGTGTTGTTGCACGCCCATTTGTATACGTAGCAAATTCAACAATAAAGGTTCACATTTCTTTATTCTTCTTTACTGTTATTTAGTTCACTTACTCTTTCTCATTACTCCATGTGTTCTATGAATTATAGCATGATAAAGTTAATTAGGTCATATTAATTGTTGATGTTTATGAGTTACGTTGTTCCATTTGTGTTGTAACTTGTAAGTAGCTACATCTTAACGGGTTCATATTTTTATTTCATTAATATTTTATCGTTCTAGTTTATGAGTCTTTCTCGTTGGAATTGGAAAATGATATGGTAGAGTTAAGTTCATATGTTTCTTGTTAGAGATTTCTTTAGTATTAATGGGTTTGGGATTAACTGTTGATGAAATTGTTTTAATAAAGTGAGTAGGGAATTTGCTTTCTTTCTTCTTTGGACGATAACGAGAATGAATTATTTTAAGTTTAGTTGGTCCTACTTGTAACTAATCTAGTTTTCATATCTTTAAATAATAATACTAAAAACAAAATAATAGGAACATTAGCAAGCCTTTAACACAAAATCGGTAAGTTGAAATACTAACTCTAATTTCAAATACCTCTTTTAAATAAGTTTAATAACCCTTTAGTATTGAATCCTGCACTCTCCCAATAAACATCCATAATCTTATAGCCTTCACAATAATCTCAAACTTAGGCAAATAATCCATATAGGTTAATGCTTTAAGAGCGCTCTTAATTAAGTAAATCGTCGTAATTGTTTGTACGTTCACATGACAAATTATAAGTTTTAAAATTAAAACCAAGGTATGCGTTCGTACAACTTTGGGAAAACACTCTTAATAAATACACAAATATATATCTTGAATTTAAAATATAAAAAGTAATTAAATATTAGCCCATGTATTCATACCCGAACCTTGGATTGATATGCTTAAATAATAAAATGATCATGTGTGCATTCCGCGTATCGATGCCTTCAGATTTAAAATAATTATGTTTTAATCATGTGTACATTTTTGTACCTTGGTTTAACATCCAACTTCAAAGAAGAATACCTTGTGTGCGTACCGCACCTAGGTGAACACATTAATGAAAATACAATAACTAATTAAGCGGTAATAAATAAGTCATAATCAATAAAATACAAGAATAACTAAAAATTGATTTAAGCTTTACATTTGTCAATAAAGTGACCGTGCTAGAACCACGGGACTCGAGGGGTGCCTTATACCTTCCTCTCGGTCAACAAAATTCCTTAATCAGTCTTCTGTTTTCGTAGATCATAAATTATGAGTCAAATCTTCCTTTTGATAAGGGATTCAATAAAAGGTGACTTGGAACACCAAAACTCAATTCCAAGTGGCGTCTCTAAATAACAAATAAGCCCTTTTCAAACGTCACTTAAATTGGAAAAACTCTTCTAACTCAACCTCGTAACAAGGTTGTGCGGAACAAAGAAGAGGTGTGATATCAGGTTGCAGATGTCCTAGGAGAAAGGGACCGAGATTTCTCTTCAGGATTCATCTAATATATCTAGGAGGGTTGAGTCAGTTCTTTTGATGGGACGTCAGGGGTCAGACAAGAGACCTCGCCATTCCGGTGGTTTCAGTGGTGCCTCATCTAGAGGCGGGACTTCATTTAGCAGAGGCCATTCTTCTAGGCCTTTCCATTCAGCACTACACGTTTCACATGGTACTTCAGGGGGTCGTGGTTCTTATGTGCCTCCTTCTGCTCAATCAGTCTACAGTACTCCTTCAGCTCCTATTAGAACACCTCCTCTTCAGAGTTATTATCGTGGTCAGTCGGTTCGTCAGGGTCAGTCCTCCTATCAGGAGGGATGTTTTTAGTGTGGTGAATATGGGCATATTCAGAGAGCTTGTCTGAGGTTTCTGAGTAATCAGCATCAGTACCAGGGTTCTCGTGCCATAGTTCTGGCACCAGCTGCAGCACTACCTGCCCAGCCAGCAAGGGGTAGGGGTCAGGTAGTTAGAGGTAGAGGCCAGAATGTTAGAGGTGGAGGACAGATAGCTAGAGGTGGAGGTCTGCCTGCTAGAGGTGGAGGTCCTACCAGAGGTGTGGTTCAGGGTGGCGGGGCCCAGCCCCGACTATATGCATTTCCAGCCAGGCCTGAGGCATAGTCCTTCGACGTTGTTATTACAGGTATCGTCTCAGTTTGTGATAGAGCTGCTTCAGTTTTGTTTGATCCGGAGTCTACTTACTCGTATGCTTCATCCTATTTTGCCTCGTATTTGAATGTTCCGCGTAATCCCTTGAGTTTTCATGTTTATGTGTCTAAACCGGTGGGGAATACCATATGGGTTTCATAAGACCGAGTATCTCGCCTTGGGGTGCACCGATTTTGTTTGTAAAGAAGAAAGATGGGTCGATGAGAATGTGTATAGATTACCGGCAGCTGAATAAAGTTACTATCAAGAATAAATATCCGTTGCCAAGAATTGATGTCCTATTTGATCAACTTCAGGGTGCTAGAGTATTTTCGAAAATTGATTTGAGGTCAGGCTATCATCAGCTGAAGATTAGGGCATCCCATTTCCTAAGACAACCTTTCGGACGAGGTATGGGCATTATGAATTGTTGGTTATGTCTTTGGGCTTACTAATGCTCCAGCAACCTTTATGGATTTGATGAATCGGGTTTTCAAGCCCCATCTGGACTCTTTCGTGATCGTGTTCATTGATTATATTCTTATATACTCCCCCAGTCGGGAAGAGCATGAGAAGCACCTCCGTATAGCACTCCATACTTTGAGAGATAATCAGTTGTATGCCAAGTTTTCTAAATGTGAGTTTTGGTTAGATTCAGTAGCCTTTTTGGGTCATATTGTATCAGCTGAGGGTATTCAAGTTGATCCTAATAATATAGAGGCAGTCAGGGACTGACCTAGACCCATTATAGCTATGGAGATTAGGAGTTTCTTGGGTTTGGCGGGTTACTACCGCCGTTTTGTGGAGGGGCTATCTTCCATAGCAGCTCTAATAACTAAATTGACTCAGAAAGGTGCCCCATTTAAATTGTCAGATGAGTGCGAAGCGAGCTTTCAGAAGCTCAATACATCCTTGACTTCAGCACCAGTATTGGTGTTACCATCAGATTCGGGTTCTTTCACGGTGTATTGTGATGCTTCCCGAGTTGGCCTTGGAGCAGTGTTGATGCGGGATGTCAGGGTGATTGCGTATGCACCTCGACAGCTGAAGGTCCATGAGAAGAATTATCCCGTTCATGACTTAGAGTTGGCAGCCATTGTTCATGCATTGAAAATTTGGAGGCACTATCTTTATGGCGTGCCGTGTGAGGTCTTTACTGACCATCGTAGTCTCCAGTACTTACTCAAGAAGAAAGATCTAAATTTGAGGCAGCGTAGATGGTTAGAGTTATGATGTCACCATATTGTATCACCTAGGGAAGGCCAATGTGGTGGCCGATGCATTGAGTAGAAAGGCGGTGAGTATGGGCAGCCTTGCGTATATTCCAGTTGGTGAGAGACCTTTGGCTTCAGACATTCAGACGTTGGCTAATCAGTTCGTGAGGTTGGATATTTTGCCCAGCAATGTTCTAGCTTGTACAGTCACTCGGTCTTGTCTAATTGACCGTATCCGACAGCCGCATGATGATGACCCATATTTGGCAGTCCTTAGGGACAGAGTTCGGCACGGTGATGCCAAGCAGGTTACAGTTGGAGATGATGGTGTTTTGAGGTTGCAGGGTCGTTTATGTGTGCCTAATGTTGATGGCCTTCGTGAGTTGATCCTTGAGAAGGCTCACAGTTCCAAGTATTTGATTCATCCATGTGCATCCAAAATGTACCAAGACTTGAGGCAGCATTATTGGTGGAGAAGAATGAAGAAGGACATTGTTGCGTATGTGGCTCGTTGCTTAAATTTTCAGCAGGTAAAGTATGAGCATCAGAGACCTGGTGGTTTGCTTCAGCAGATAGAGATGCCTGAGTGGAAGTGGGAGCGTATCACTATGGACTTCGTTGTTGGGCTCCCACGGACTCAGAGGAAATTTGACGCAATTTGGGTTATTGTAGATAGGCTGACTAAATCAGCACATTTCATTCATGTGACGCAGTTTGGGTTATTGTAGATAGGCAAGTACTTATACTTCAGATCGGTTGGCTGAGTTATATATCCAGGAGATTGTTCGCCTTCATGGTATGACCGTGTCTATCATTTCTGATCGGGGTATGTGGTTTACTTCGCACTTTTGGAGGGCAGTTCAGCGTGAGTTGGGTACCTGAGTGGAGTTGAGTACAGCATTTCACCCTCAGACTGACGGGCAGTCCGAGCGTACAATTCAGATATTGGAGGATATGCTCCACGCTTGTGTTATTGACTTTGGAGGTTCGTGGGATCAATTCTTTCCATTATCTGAGTTTGCTTATAATAATAGTTATCAGTCGAGCATTCAGATGGCTCCTTATGAGGCGTTATATGGTAGACGGTGCAGATTGCCAGTTGAATAGTTAGAGGTGGAGATTGTGATGACGCAAGGGGTCATTTTATGAATTTAGACTCCGCTCTATTCTTAATACCCATAAAAAGACTAATTTTAAATATATCAATTTGCGTGTGCAGTCCGACTTGAAACCGGAAAGTTTTTATGTGAAAATATGAGAAATAGTGATTTCTAGAATTTAAATTTGATTATAGTTGACTTTGGACAACATTTTGAGTAAACGGACCCGGATCTGTGTCCCGACAATCCCAGGAGGTCCGCAGTAAAATATGGGACTTGGGCGTATGCCCGGAAATGAATTCCGAGGTCCCAAGCCTTAGAAATCAATTTTTGAAAGAAATTATTTTGCTGAAATATTAATGAAATAAAGAAAAAAATTAATGTTTGAAACCATTGGTATCGGTCCGTATTTTGGTTCCGGATCCCGGTACATATTTCTTATAGTATTTAAAAGTTAACTGTGAAATTTGGTGAAAAATGGAGTTTATTTGACGTGATTCGGACATCCGGTTGAAAAGTTATGAACTTTAAGTGTTATTGAGGAAAATGATGAGTTTTGAGGTTGCATTCATAGTTTTACATGTTATTTTCATGATTTGATCGCACGAGCAAGTCCGTATGATATTTTTAGACTTGCATGCATGTTTTGTTTAGAGCCCCGAGGGCTCGGGTGAGTTTCGAATAGGCCACAGGATGTTTTTGGACTTGTATTTCTATTGTCTTTGTTGTTGCTGGTGCACAACTATTTAATGCATTGCGTTCGCACCCCTATGAACTCGAACGCATAGAGTGAAATAGGTTCAGGGTCATTTTGTTCTATGTGAACGCACCCCCCACAGTCGCGAACGCATAGAGTAAACTTCTGGGGGGCCACCATCACTGCTATGCGAACGCATAGCTCCCCCATGCGAACACACAGTGTAAAATGGGCCTGGGGAAGGGGGATCCCAAAATCACTATGTGAACGCATCCCCTTCAATGAGAATGCATAGGCTACTTCTCATTACCCTATGCGAACGCGACAGGACCTATGCGAACGCATAGAAGGCCTGCCCAACGATATAAATACCCTTTTAAAAACGGGCAGGCCTTCTTCTTCTTCATATTTTCGAACCCCACAGCCCTAGGAACGATTTTCTTCATCAAATATCATCCCCAAGTCATAGGTAATCAATTATAAACTTCACTCTTTCAATTCCTTATTATTTTTCATCACTTTTAAATCAAAAACTAAGAATTTTCATGGTAAAAATTGAGGGTTTGGGTTGAATTAGGGAATTTTGTAAAAATCAAATTTTTACCTCGAATTGAGGTCGGATTTCGAAACTAATTGTATATTTGGGTTCGTGGGTGAATGGGTGAACGTAATTTGGTCCGAACCCCGAGTTTAGACCAAGCGAGCCCGGAGTCGGATTTTCACTTTTTTTTAGAAAACCTAGAAAAAATTATATTTTTCAATAAAGTTAGTTCCTTTAGAATTAACTAATGGTATCGAGTTAACTATGATTAGATTCAAGCAATTTAGAGCAAGATTCGAAAGGAAAAGCAGTAATTGAGCAGTGAGTGACCTACGAAATTGAGGTAAGTGTTTGGTCTAACTTTGACTTGAGGGAATAGGAATCCCCACTTGTTTGCTATGTGAAATGCATGTGTGTGGTGTATATGTGAGGTGACGAGTATCTATGCACCACCAAATTGTCTTTTAAACACGATCCCTTTCTCGTTCCCAACTTAATTGATTCTTGTCTTAATTGTTCTATGTTCATTATTGTGTCTATGACTACTTGGCCTTGCTATTTTGTTGTTAAATATTGTTGTGGTTATTTTTGAAAGAGTATTGGTTGTTTTAGTTGGTTCCCTTGTGGTACAAAACGGTTGAGCAGTTTGGCATTGTTTTTCCGAGATATATATACATATTTATGTCCTGTTGGTTTCATGGTTGAGAGGATATTGATAAAGTTATGAGAAAAATACAGTTTCTTATTTATAATTATTGAGACAAAAATATTGTGAAAGGCTTAGCCTAAATTGTGAAATTTATGAATAAATTGATATGAGATGTCTGGTGGGAGCGGGTTGCACGCCGCAACAAGGAGTGATAAGGGTGGACAGGTGGGATCGGGTTACACGGTGCCACAGGAGTAATAAGGGTGATATATGTAGGGAGGAGCAATAAGGGTGGACAGGTGGGAGCGAGTTGCACGCCGCAACAAGGAGCAATAAGGGAGGACATTTATATTTTTACTGAATTTCAAAGAAAATAAAGATTTGAAAGGCTTAAATGTTTATTTTACTATTCTTCATATTTTCAGCACTACTTTTATTTAAAGTTGAAGTTTGGAAACTTGGAAACTATATGAGAATTGGTTATAGATGAGACCTGGAAAAGGTGATTGAGTTATTTTATTGTTGTTGCAGTACTTAATTATTTGTTTAGATTTCCCTCTTGCTTTATATATGATTGTCACAGGTTATATTGCTAAAGCCCTGTCGTAACCTCATCACTACTTCGTCGAGGTTAGGCTCGACACTCAGTACATGGGGTCGGTTGTACTGATACTAAACTTTGCACTCTTTTGTGCAAATCCAGGTACCGGTCAGCAGTAGAGATATTTAGAGCGGCTATTCATTTATTCGGAGACACGAGGTATATCTGTCGGCGTTCGCAGATCCCGAGAGTCTTCTCCTATTTTCATCAACGTTGTTTTATTATATTCAGAACAATTACATTATTTCTTTCAGGCAAGTATTTGTAGTATTCTTTACTAATTCGTGAATTGTGACACCAGACTCTAGGGTAGTTTTTGGATTTATCTATATAATTAGTTCGTGGCTCGGTGTAGATAATTTTCTTTTTTATTGTGAATTATTCATTTAAAGCCATTAGATTAAGTATTAATTTAAAATTGTTTTATCCTGTTTAAATGGTTAATTAAAGAAAATAGTTAAGCGAACTCTAACATTGGCTTGCCTAGCAAGTGTGGTGTTAGGTGCCATCACGATCCCTAAGGTTGGGAATTTGGGTCGTGACATAGAGCTGGCGCCGCGAGGGATATAGCGAGAGGAGGCGCGCTGGAGAGGTCGCGTCACGAGGCTTGAGGCGATCTGGAGCGCGCGTTTGAGCTGGAACCGTGAGGCTTGTTGCGAGGATGTTCCGGGCTTTTAAATCCTATTTTATCCCCTTTTGGGTTTGGACTTGTCTATTTCGTTTAGGTCTTTTCCCTGCATATATAAATAGTCATTAAACACCATTTTGAGAGGAGTTTTGCGACCGGAAGCAAGAACAGCACGTGGAACAATTTTTGGAGGAGAGAATCCTCGAGTTATTCATTCCTTCATCTTTTATTTGTAATTTGTTTCCGCAAAATACTGAGAAAATTGTTGCTACGAATATGACTAGATAAACTTCTAATCTAGGGTTTTGATGGAACCGATTGGAGGATGATTTTTCTATTACGTTTAATATAGATTTGCCTTTGCTTTTTCTCTCCTTATTCAACTACGTTTATATTGTGGTTGATTGAAAAACTCTCAATCGATTGTGCCTATTTAGTGTGTATTGCTTGGAAAAGAATACATATTTAGGTAGTTGTTGAACAACATGAATCCTAACGTATGTGAGGAATCAATACAAAGGGTTTAAAGGTGGGATAAGGAATAATGAATTCTTGGTGCGATCCTAGTGAGCGACGAACTAGAGCCATCTAGCGTAGTTCGGAAGAATACGGCTAGTAAATTGTGGTAGTTACTCAGAAGAGAATTACGACACTCAAAGTACTCATGATTGGTACAGAATACTTAGGCAAATTTATAGGAAACGTACGGGAGGATTCCGACAGGGGAAATCATAACCTTAGACTGTTCCTAATCTTGTCCACAACCTATCTTATGTTAGTTATAAACTGCTGCATTTTCATTACTTTTCTTTTAGTTAGTAAACATTCAAATTGTTATTTAATATTTCTGAATGTTGATTATTTGAATTCGTGTGAGTCTAGTGGTTGTAATTAGTAGGTTAATTCCCTGTGGGATTCGACTCCGGACTTGTTAACCAGATTATATTTGCAATGATCGCTAGACCTCTTAGGAGGCATAGTTGGGCGTGATCAAATTTTGGCGCCGTTGCCGGGGAGTTAACGGTGTTATTAATTACAGCTAGAAGAAGTGTTAGGATACTTAGTTTAATCATTTTTTTTCATTTTAAGTTTGTAGTCTTGGGTGTTACAGGTGCATGCCTAGAAACTCCTCAAGAACTGGTGAATTGTTTGAAGCATTGTCATATTCTGAGAAGGTTTTCAAGGCATTGAATCGTGCAAACAAGAAGGACAAACGGCAATAGAACTCAACTGAACGAATCGAACTAAATATGGGTGACGTCATAGATGACCAAAATAACCAAAGCAATGTGAATGACCTGAACAATCGTGGTGTGGCACCTCTTATGACATAAGCGGTCTTGTATGATTGGGCACAACCCACCGCTGAAAATATGGCAATCACAATTGCAGTCCCTCAGTTACAAGAGAAATAATTTCAAATCACAAACAACATGTTACACCTGCTGCAGAACAAGGTATTATTCTTTGGGTCGTGCATTGAATACCCACAGCAGCATCTGAAAAACTTTTTGTCAGTTCACTCAAAGGCAACCAAATGTGACACCGGAAGCAATCAGACTGTTATTGCTTCCATTCTCAGTGACTGTAGAAGCTCAGAATTGGCTCAATTAGCTCCCCATAAATTCCACCACCACATGGGAGGAATTGGTCAAGCGGTTCTTGAACAAGTTCTACCCTGCCAAGCAAGTTGATGAGATATTGAGCTTAAGGAAGAAACCAGCTGAAACATTGCAAGAAACATGGGAGAGGTTCAAAGGTATATTGGTTAAGTGTCCACACCATGGAATTCCAGATCAGATGTTGGGACAAAGGTTCTACATGGGATTGGCTGATAGCTTGAAGGCCAACATTGATGCTTCAGCAGGAGGAGCATTTTTTAGAAAATTATTTAGAGAGTGTAAAGTCCTGCTAGATAAAATGGCTCAAAACTCAGGATGGATGACAAGAGACACTACAATCACCCCTGTAGTTCACTCAGTGGCTTTGGACCCAAACAACTCCATAGCTGAGAATATGGCCGCTCTGATGACGCAAATGAGTATCCTCACCAAGAAGATTAACGAATCAGGACAGAAGCAGGTACACATAGTTGATACGACTAATGGAGGATTATTTACACCATGTATTAACCAACCATATGTATGCTCGTGCATTAGTGAAAGGGACAACCAGAAATATCAAGAAAATATGAACTATGTGGGCAACTATTGAGGATAGAGGCAAGGTGGTCAAAATTGGGGGCAGCAGAATCAACAGTATAGAGCATCACAGCAACAGTACAAAAATAGCAACAATCGTGGAGCTATGAAACCACATGGTCAAGTTGCGCCTTACCAAAGGCAATAGGGATATAATCAGAAAAATCAGCAACTAGCTTTCAGCAGCCTCAACAACAACAGATAGTGAGACAAGATGATGGGTTGTATGAAATTAAAGGAATGTTGCAACAACTGATTGGGTCCAATGGAAAAATGCAAGAGAAAGTGGAATAACATGACTCGGCGATAAAAGGCATTGAGATTCAATTAGGGCAGATATATATGGCTCTGAATAATCGTCCCTAAGGGACGTTGCCTGCAGACACACATGTCAATCCAAAAGAGCAGGGCATGAAGCAGCTTATGGCGGTGAGTCTAAGAAATGGTAGAGATATAGATCTAGAGCAATACTTATGCCGGTACACATTGAGGTAAATGATTCAACGAGGTTAACAGAGGTAACGGTACAACATGCGCAAGAGGAAACAAGCAAAGAAAAAGAGGTTGCGAAGGAGACTGAGGTAGTGCAGAAAAAGGCATTAGAAGCAGTGCCTGATCAGGATCAAACTCAAATCACAGGAAGGAAGCGACCTCCAGCACCCTTCCCACAGAGATTGGCCAAATATCAGAAAGATGAGCAGTATAAGAAATTCGTGGAGATACTGAAGCAAATCCATGTGAACATTCCATTGATTGACGCCTTAAGGGAGATGCCTGGGTATGCAAAAATGATGAAGGACTTGATGTCTCGCAAGTTTTACTTTCAAGACTTGGACATTGTTACACTAACTCATACTTGTAGTGTTGTCGTAACGAGACCCATAGCTGAGAACTTGTCCGACCTGAGTTTCACAATCCCATGCATAATAGGCAGCTATGCTTTTTCTAAAGCATTGTATGATTTGGGGGCGAGCATAAACTTGATGCCCTTGGCTATCTATAAAAGACTAGGAATTGGAAGATAAAGACCCACGTCCATGTTACTACAGCTTGCCGACCGAACTATGAAAAGGCCATCAGGTATACTTGATGATGTACTAGTGCAGGTTGGAAGGTTTGTGTTTCCAGCAGAATTTGTCGTTCTGGACTACCGGGTTGACGAGGAGATTCCCATAATTTTAGGAAGGCCATTCTTGGCCACAGGGAGAGCTCTAATCGATTGTGAAACTGGGGATCTAAAGATGAGACTGAATGATAAAGAGATATCATTCAATGTGCAAAAGTCTATGCGGCGACCAGTGAGTTTGCAAATTGCTCTTTGATATAAGTTGTGGATATGATCATGGAGGAAGATGATGAGGCCTTTAATGCAAAATATCCTCTTGCGAACTGCCTCATAAACATAGAAGAGGTAAATGGTGAGGACTTGGCAGAGTGGGTGTTGGCTCTTGAAGGCCAAGGGTACTAGAAAATAGATCCCGAATTTGAGTCTTTACACTTAGAAGAGAGAAAGACTCCTCCAACTAAGCCACCAATCGAAGAGCCACCACAGTTTGAACTGAAATCGCTACCATCTCACCTTAGGTATGCTTTCTTGGGACCTAACTCGACTTTACATGCTATTATCTCATCTGGTTTGTTAGATGTGCAGGCAGAACAACTTTTGCAGGTGTTAATAGAGTGCAAAACTGCAATTGGGTGGACAATTGCAGATATTAAGGTGATCAACCCCGCCTTCTGTATGCACAAGATTTTACTGGAAGATAGGCACAAACCTTCCAGAGAACATCAAAGAAGGTTGAACCCCAACATGAAAGAAGTCGTGAAAAAGGAGGTGATCAAGTGGTTAGATGCGGGAATCATTTTCCTCATCTCCGACAGCAACTGGTTAGCCCAGTTCAGTGTGTGCCAAAGAAAGGTGGAATAATTGTGGTGCAAAACGAGAAAAATGAGCTGATCTCAACAAGAACATTCACGGGATGGCGAATTTGTATGGACTACAGAATATTGAACAAGGCCACCCGGAAAGCCAATTTTTTGTCGCCATTCATTGATCAGATGCTAGACAGATTGGCGGGGAGGTCCCATTTTTGCTTCCTGGATTGATACTCGAGGTATAACCAAATCTCTATTTCTCCGGAGGATAGAGAGAAAATGTAGTTCACCTATTCGTATGGCATCTTTGCCTTTTAGAGAATGTCGTTTGGCCTCTGCAACACACCCGCCACATTCCAAAAGTGCACGATGGCCATTTTCACAGATATGGTAGAGGAAATAATGGAGGTTTTCATGGATGACTTCTCAGTGGTGGGAAACTCATTCGATGATTGGATTATGAACTTGAAAAGAGTATTGAAGAGGTGTGTGGAGACTAATCTGGTACTGAACTGAGAAAAGTGCCATTTCATGGTACACAAAGGTATAGTCTTAGTGTCGCGCCCCCTTTTTCCTCTCCTTTCGGATCGGCCAGGGTTTTTGATATTTTTGGACAACTCCTTTAAGGAAGAGTGAAGAGAGGAGAGTCACCACCTAACGGGTTTGAGGTGCGTTAGGGCACCTAAGGGGTTTATCTATAACTAGGTTGTTAACCAGAGACAGAGTAAGAGCTTAAAATTATCCTAAGGGGAAGGTGTTAGGCACCCCTCAGGATCCATAAGTGTGATTCCCGGTCAAACAACTTTTGTGAATTTTGTACAATTAGCAAATAAACAAATATGGCTCAAATAGTAGGGGATTTAGTCTAAGTACACATAGGTTTAGAAACAGTTAAAGTTAAAGCTAGATTTGAAAAGAATTACAATCTAAGCATGTTTATGGGAATAAAGGGGTTCCTGTGTTTGTTTATAATATGGATCACATGTTTGTTGATATGGCTCAAATATGCTTGTTGAAAAGAATTACAATCTAAGCATGTTTATGGGAATAAAGGGAATTGGGTCGGGTACGCTTAGAGGTTGGGCCTGGGCATTGGGCTGGTTTTAATTGGGTTGGGGGTTAAATTGAATTAGGCTGAAATTGAAATTAAAATGGCTACTTTTTAAATACCCACTAAAATAGATAAATAATTAATAAAAATAGCTAATATAAATATATTAAAAAATGAAATTGAGGCTAAATAAATGAAATCAAGGTAATTAGCTAATATTAAAATATAAAACGACTAATTAGTGATTTAAAATGGTATAAATGTACAATTAGGCTATAATTATAAAATTACTGTAATTATAATTAAATAATGCCAAATTGGCTAATTTATGAAATAATTAAATCCTAATAGGATTAAAAATGATGTATTGAGCTGGAAAATATTTTGAAATTATTTGTAATATAATTTATGAATAATTATTGAATTTAAAATACTGAATAGATTGGAAAAGAAATTAATAAAATATGGAAAATTATGAAAAAGTACCAGTTATTATAAAAAGTGATTTTGAAGGCACATATGTAAATTTTAAAATAGTTTGAGGAAAAAATCAGTATCAACACTTAGTACATCTAGTGTGAAGTAAGGGAATTGAAGTTGACCGTGCTAAGGTTGATTTAATTGAGAAGTTACCACCACCCACTTATGTCAAGACCATAAGAAGTTTCCTTGGCCACGTCGGCTTCTACATGCAGTTTATAAAAGACTTCTCCAAAATTGCTAACCTTTTGTGTAAATTGCTTGAAAAAAATCACCCCTTCGTGTTTTCTGATGACTGCCAGGTACCATTTGAGGAGTTGAAGAAGAGACTGGTGACTGCATCAATCATAGTAGCACCCGACTGGGGAAAACCCTTTGAGTTGATGTGTGATGCAAGCGACTATGTTGTGGGAGCAGTTCTTGGGCAGAGAAAAGATAAAGGCATGCATCTGATCTACCATGCAAGTAGAAACTTGAGTGGTGCTCAACTGAATTACATAGTGACAGAGAAAGAGATGTTAGTCATGGTGTTCATATTTGATAAACCCAGGTATACCTCATAGGCTCGAAGGTAAGTATTTATACTGACCATGTTTCCGTCAAGTACCTAATTGATAAAAAGGAGTCAAAGTCGCGCCTAATTCGATGGGTGCTACTGCTGCAAGAGTTCAACTTGGAAATCCGTGACCGAAAGGGAATGGAAAACCAAGTTGCAGATCATTTGTCCAGGCTTGAAGGAGGTGAAAAGAAGGCTGAGGTGGAAGAGATCATGGATACTTTCCCAGATGAACAAGTTTTAGCCACAAGCCTTGAGGCAACGCCATGGTATTCAAATATTGCAAATTACCTGGCAAGCGGTATTGTTCCCTATGAATTGTCCTTTGTGCAAAAGAAAAAGTTCTTTCATGATTGTCGCATGTATTTCTGGGATGAACCATATTTGTTTAGGATTTGTCTTGATAACATGATCCGGAGATACATTACCGAGATAGACCAATCTCCTATTTTGGAGGCATGTCATGCTTCCCCGTATGGAGGTCATTTTGGGGATTAAGGACAACTGATTAAGTGTTGGAGTCGGGTTTTTATTCGCCGAAGTTGTTTAAAGATGCACACTTTTGGGTGAAAATTTGTGATGAGTGCCAACGGACGGGGAATATCTCCCGTCGACATGTGATCCCCATGAACCCAATTCAAGAGGTGGAGGTATTTGATGTATGGGGAATCGATTTTATGGGACCATTTGTCAGCCCATATAATAACAAGTACATATTGGTAGCGGTGGACTATGTCTCGAGATGGGTAGAAGTTGTGGAACTTCCAACAAATGATGCGAAGGCAGTTATTGATTTCATGAGAAAAAATATTTTCAACCGATTTGGTACTCCAAGAGCGATTATCAGTGATGGAGGCACCCACTTCTGTAACCTAGCCTTTGCAAAGTTGTTGGAAAAATATGGTGTTCTCCATAAGGTTGCCACTCCGTATCACTCACAAACAAATGGGAAAGTGAAGGTGTCGAATAGAGAAATCAAGAGTATTTTGACCAAAACTGAAAATGCTACTCTGACTGATTGGGCGAGAAAATTGGTGATGCTCTATGGGCCTACCGCACTGCATTCAAAACTCTGATTGGTATGTCACCGTACAAATTGGTGTTGGAAAGGTATGTCACTCACCGGTGGAGTTAGAGCATAGAGCCTTCTGGGCGTTACGACAATTAAATCTGGACTTGGAGGCGCTGTAACTAGTAGAGTCACAAAGCTGCATGAATTTGACGAGTTCCGTTACCATGCTTTTGATAATACAAGGTTATATAAGAAAAGAATAAATTTGGTGTATGACAAAAACATTCTTGGGTGAAATTTTAAACCTGGAGATGTGGTATTATTATTCAATTTGAGATTGAGGTTGTTTCTGGGCAAGTTGAAGTCAAGATGGGCAGGACCATTCCATGTGCTAGATATGCATCCCACCGGAGCTGTAGAGATTTCATTAGAAGATAACTCTCACAAATTTAGAGTCAACGGGCAAAGGTTGAAACATTAATTGGGCATGGATGAGAAGAAAGTGGTATCAGTAACTCATTTGCAAGAGCCAAAAATGTTGAGTGAACCTTTAGTTTGATTGCCTGTGTTGTGCCGCGATGTTAAATCAGGTGCTTCATGGGAGGCAACCCATTGTAATATTGTATTCGTCATGTTGTGACGTTAACTAAGGCGCTCTTTCGGAGGCAACCCAATTCGTAGTTAATTTTAGCGTAACTAGAATTTTTCTTTTTATTTGTAGGCACCAACATGTTTTTTAGTTAAGCCTTGGTGTGTGAACAGGTACTAAAGAACGTTGGAAGGTCGTAGTGCTTGGAATCATTCAAAAAAATGGAATAAAACACAGCAGGCAGCACCAGTGGATCAGGGAGTAGACCTTGCAGTGCCACGTTCCTAGCGCGCTTTTCTAGGCTGCATCGCTCGCGTCGCCAGCCTTCCACTGCACAGCAGGCCTCGCCTAGCCAGTTTCCCAGCTCTCTATTGAGCTCGCGTCGCAAAGGTCATAATGAGATCCACCTCGCGGTGCCAAGTAAGCTTGAGCTACGTATTTTTTTACTTTTATTTTCTGCTAAATTCTTGCTAATAAAATAACCCCCCCCCTCCCACACACACACACACATTAATTAAAACGAAACACCAACCTCTATTAACCTTCCAACACACAAAACACCATATTCCTCCCTCTCTACTGCCCGCCCCAAATTTCCCTCTTTATTGCTCGCCCCAATTGCCCTCTCCCTTCTCTCACACAAACCCCATTGAAGACAATTATTCATCCATTCCTTCACTCACTTGAAACATCAATTCAAGAGCAATCTCTCCCCCTAAGCATCTAAGGTATGGTTTCTAACTCTTTTCTTTGCCAAATTTTGAATTGTGTAAAGTCATGAAATCCGATAAAACATTTGGGTTTGTTCTTCATAGTAACAATGTGTTTGTTTGTCCTGAACCCATAAACCCCATAGGAATGGTATTGTTGTTGTGTGCAAAAGTGGTAGCACGTCCCAAGCAGATTTGGAAGGGTGAGGAAATCCCTCATTCCTACAAGCACTTCCATGGCACTAGTACTTGCTAAGTGTTTGTCAAAATGCCTCAAAGGCATTGTTTGTCCCCATTGGAGCCCGAGTCTCTAGGATTGTAATACTAGTACTATGTCGTTGTGCACCATTTGGAATTTTAAGTGTGGGGTGGATCAACGGTAGCCCTATGCTTCGAAATTGTAGAAGACATCATTGTGTCATTGCTTGATTCTCATGCTAAAATAACGAGGTAAAGTCTGAGTAACCTCAAAAATTATTGAACATTATGTGATGAACTCTTAAGTGTGGGGTTGCAAGACCATTTTTGAAATGATACAATGCGTCTAAAATTGACTAATGTTCACTTGTGTAGGTACGAACATTCCTCGAAAGAAGGATATCGATAAAACCAAGGGCAAAACCACTGTCCGTCCAAAGCTAAGGCTTCCTCTACACCTCCAGCGAAAAAGAGAAAAGGAGAGGAAGCCACTTTAAGTCAGGTTGAAGGATTGTAAGCAGTTGCATCTATAGCAGCCACCCACCCACAACCTCAGGGACAGCGGGAATTTGGAACTAAGAGCATATCCCCAAATGTCAAGGACTAGTACAAGCATTGCCGGCCGAGACATATACATTCTGAATCATCTGTTCATGAGCGTCGCCTACAAGCCAAGTATCAAGCAATCTAGAAAGGTATTCATGATCTTGGGTTGAGCTATGTGTTTAGAAACACTGGGATAGCAATGTCAATCTTGTTCGGGAATTTTATGTCGGTTTTGATCCAAATGATCCTAAGCAACTGGTGCCTATTCGGGGAAGGTTGATCAATTTTTCAGCATCGGCTATATGCAATATTTTAGGTGCACTGGATGTTCCCTAGGAACCCTTGGACAACTTCATCACCCGTACCACATATCGAGCACTGAGATACATTCTTTGTGGTGTCAATTCTGTGGCAGCTTGGGTTCGTGACAAGAAAACCAATCGCCATAGGAAATTTCCTAAGAAGAAAATAAAGCCAGAAGCTCAAGTGTGGTTGAAATTGATTAACACGCGGCTACTACCATGCAACAAGGACACTCTTATTAGCCGTGAAAGGACATGCGTATTATATTTCCTAATGACTGGAAAGAAAGTGAATGTGGGCCATTTGATACACTACCAGATGACCCGAGTGAGAACAAGCAAGAGAATTGATTGAATTCCCTTTGTGAACATGTTGACTCAGTACTTGAGACAAGAAGAGGTGGAGGAGGAGCAAGCTTTCGATATAGTCATTCCTCCACCCCTACAAACAATGGACATCACAAGCATCCGGGTTAAGGAAGAGAATGCTATGACTTAACTGACAGGTGTCGGGAGCAATGCTCGCGATGACAACTTTATGGCCCATTTATTTGGGATGATGGACTTGCAACTTTGCATTGGGGGACGGAAGGCCCCTACAGAAGAGAGGGCCATCTTGGAGGAGCGTTTCCCGATCAATGATCATGCCCAGCAGCTGGTTGGGCTTGGTGATGGCTACCGACTTCTAGAGGATGAGGATGTCAACACACTAGAGCAGTCTGAGGCCGAGCCAGAGAAGTCTGAGGATGATGATGATGATTATGATGAGGGATCAGAAGATAAGGAGTGGACAACTACAGATGGAGCCTTCGAAGATTAAGGCGATGATGAGGACTGATCAGGGAATTTTCCTATCACCCTACTCATTTTTTTTGTTGTGAATTTATGTATGAACTGAGGACATTGCATTGATTAAGGGTGGGGTGTAACTTGTAGATATTAGATACACTAATTACTTCTTGTTTTAATTTTTTAGTTAGTGTCGTCTTTCCTTTTTAAATAAATAGAAAAATTAGACTTTTCCCAGCAATGGATCACCTAGACAGTTTTCTTGAGGTATTTAAGTCTAAAGAAAAAAAAAAGATTTACTTTGTAGGTAGTGTATTAATTCCCCATTGGTTTTTCTTTGTGTCGCGGTTCTTTTTTAAGGATTTTGTTTCAATCCGGTGTACTTATTTTTATCTTCTTTTTGGAGTAGGAACCATTGTGCTAGGAACTGAATTGAAGCAATATATCATGACTTTGTTATGCCTTGAGAATAGTGAGTACTTTGGTTGTGATGCTTAGGCTCAGTTTTGACTCTTGCATAAGTACCTTAAATCGTATAATCTTAACTTTGCTTAACTGATTTATCTAGAGTGTCTTGATGAAACCAATCCTGAGTGAGTCATGTGCCATGTGTGTGTGAGGTTTGTGTGTATTCTGTTCATTGAATTTGATGTCTAGAACTTGCCCCGTGTGTTTACTAAGTGAAATAGTAGTCTTGTTCAGTCTTGGAAGTGATATAGGCATTTCTTTGTTGAGCCGGATATATATAGTTTACCCACCTAATTTCTATGTAACGTAGTTAACCCCTTTGAGCCTGTAATCCGATTTATTTAGAAACCACATTACAAGCCTTACCTCTTTATTTGAATTAACCATATATTTGAAACTTTTCTACTCTCATGAGCACTTGAGTTGTTATGAACTGTGTAAAAGCTAAAGTGTGAGGTGGTGCTTTGACTTTTGAGTGGAACTAATGAAATAAAGATAAAGATGCACTGTTTTGAAAAATAATAATAAAAGCCACTTGAATTGGAAAAGAAAGAATTATTTGTATTGTTATGTAGAATTTTCCTTCATGGTGGTGGCTTTTGATGTAATTGTGTTTAAAGAAGTATGGAGTAATATACATTGATGTGAAGGTGGAGTTATGGTTTGACATAAGTATGGGCTTGAATGTTAAAGTATATGTATTAAAGTACTTAGGGAGGTGTAGTCACTCTTATATCCAAATGTATCATGCCCGACCCGCAGCATACATTACAACATGTTAAAGTCCTACTTGATCCTAGACTGAATGAGCTTGATTAGTAGAGTAGTACTCTACGGGAAAGCCTATGGTGCATCTTTTGTGGCATATGAATGTTATTTCTAAGAGGGAGTGAATTCTTTCTATCGTGAGTTCCTAATTGTTCATACATTTTATTATGTATATGAAACTACTCTCTTTTGTATTGTGAGGGAACTTGATTCATGAAGGAAAGGTAATGTCATTGACCTCCATGTTGGAGTAAGTGAGTGAGTTGTGAATAATGCATGGTACTTGCGAGTCAAATCTTGAGGTGAAGATGTTACATCGTGTGCTTAGTCTATTTTAAAAATTCTTGGTGTGATGAGTTAGGAGAATTGTTTAAAAGGTCGTGTCTACATAAAGTGTAGTTTGATTTCTCTAGGATGAGCAACGTTTAAGTGTGGGGTAGTGATGTTTGGCTATAATTATATATTTTTAATGTAATACTTACTTTACATTTAGGTGCTTTAATGCTAAACTACACTATATTTGTGCTTAATTGAGTTATTTTATGTATAGGTACATTGGAGATGAAATTGTGAGCAACAAGAATATTTTGGAAGAAAAAAAATGTAAACTAGGCAGTAGGCAGGCGAGGCGAGCCTTGTTGCTTGCTATAGAGCAGGCGAGGCGTGGCATTTTTCTCTCTATAGAACTGGTGCCGCAAGGGATATAGTGAGAGAAAGAGCGCTGGAGAGGTCGCGCAACGAGGCCTGAGGCGAGCTGGAACACGCGTTTGAGTTGGCACCGCGAGACCTGTAGCGAGGATGTTCTGGGCTTTTAAAGCCTATTTTGTCTACTTTTGGGTTTGGACTTGTCTATTTCGTTTAGGTCTTGTCCCTACACATATAAATAGTCATTAAACACCATTTTGAGAGGAGTTTTGAGATCGGAGGCAAGAACAACACATGGAACAATTTTTGGAGGAGAGAATTCTCGAGCTCTTCATTCTTTCATTTTTTTTTTGTAATTTGTTTATGCTAAATACTGGGAAAATTATTACTACGAATATGATTAGCTAAACTTCTAATATAGGGTTTTGATAGAACCTATTGGAGGATGATTTTTCTATTACGTTTAATATAGATTTGCCTTTTCTTTTTCTCTACTTATTCAACTACGTTCACATTGTGTTGATTGAAGAACTCTTAATCAACTGTGCCTATTTAGTGTGTATTGCTTGGAAAAGAATACATATTAGGTAGTTTTTGAACAACATCAATCCTAACGTATGTGAGGAATAAATACAGAGGTTTTAAAGGTGGGATTAGGAATAACGAAACCTTGGTGTGATCCTAGTGAGCGGTGAACTAGAGCCAGCTAGCATAGTTCGGAAGAATATGTCTAGTAAATTGTGGTAGTTACTTAGAAGAGAACTACGACACTCAAAGTACTCACGATCGGTAGAGAATACTTAGGAAAATTTATAGGAAACGTAACGGGGAGAATTCCGACAATAGGAGAAATCATAATCTTAGAATGTTCCTAATCTTATCCACAACATGTCCTTTGTTAGTTATAAACTACTACATTTTATTACTTTGCTTTTAGTTAGTAAACATTCAAATCGTTATTTAATATTTCTGAAGGTTGATTACTTGAATTCGTGGAGTCTAGTGATTGTAATTAGTAGGTTAATTCCATGTGGGATTCGACTCCGGACTTGTTAATCGGATTATATTTGCAACGACCGCTAGACCTCTTAGGAGGAATAGTTGGGCGTGATCACACACCGCATGGGGTGATGCATGGCGTGGCGCGGCGTGACAGTGCATTGGAGCCTCACTGATGAAATAACACGGCCTCTGAACTTCTCCACTGGCGCGGCGCATGGGGCATCGCGCTTGTGCATTTTTGTTAGAGTATTTTTTTGTTTCTGCTTGGAAAGGGTAGTTCCGTCCGGACCGCTTCTACATGGTATACACCAAAAATACATTTTTGAAAGGACTTTTGACCTTGGGAGTGTTTGGAGAGCATTGGGGGCTTCAAGACACAAGATTTCATCTTCCTTCTGCAAATTCAATACACGAGTTTAAATTGTAACATTGGATTAATGTTTTCTTATTCCTTAACTCTATTTGTGATGACATTCTCCATATCTGTGGAGTAGATTACTTTGGGGTTAGACATTATTTGGTGACTTGGTTGTTTTTTATGAATTTGAGTACTGCTTAATTGCTTGAATTTATTGGAGGTGCATTAATATTAGTTGTGATTTTATTTTATAGTGTATAATCAAAAGAGGAACATTGAATATTATTGCAGTGTATGCCTTAGTTTATTTTGGTGATTCTTTGAAGTAATCGAGAGAGCTTTTTGAGTTACCGTTTAAGTTAAGATTGATAAATATTTGTGAGAAATTTCTCTTAGATCATTCCTACCAATAGATTCTTTCAAGTTTCACCGCACATCATATTAGTTTATTTGAAAGATTTAGATTTAATCGAGAGAGGAATCTGAATCGAAAGTATAAGCTATTGAATTTGTGAGAATCGATAGAACCTTAAGAGTGAAATATAACAGTATCAAATTCAGGATAACAGTCTTGCATCTAATATGTCAAAACTCTTATTCTTTGTCTTGATAATAACTCATTGCTCTATTCTCTAATTCTCTATGATCAATTGTTAATTGCTTTAAGTTTAGTAGTTACTTTTAGTTCATATCATTCCAATCAAAGTATTAATCATCTTGAATATCGTTAAACTAGAAATTACTTGAACATTGTTTAAATTCAATCCATGTGGAGAAGATAATTAAAATATACTATTTTTGGCTAGCGAGCATCAATTTCGTGTTGTGTTTTGCGTTCGTAAAATTTTGGTGTTGTCGTCGGGGATTGGCAATCAATAGTGTTCAAAATAGCTTTTGGTGCTAATTCATAAACCAATATTATTTTATTTTTCACGTTCTATCATCTGTGTATAGGTAATATGCTAAGCTCGGTAGTGTATGACGCGATCTTTTTTCAAGAATTTAGTGCCATACAACCTAGAGTTGGAAAAGCACCTCCGGCAGTTGAGAAAGGAGAAAGGTTCAAGTGGATCTTTCTTGGTTCAGACTTCAATTCAAGATAAAATGGTAAATAACGAAAATGATGAGGTAGACTTAGTTGCAAGAGAGGAAGCACAACAAAGAGATCAAGATGCACGGTGAGGAAGCACAACAGAGAGATCAAGATGCACGGTTAGTAGCTGAAGAAACCCATAGAGCTGCTTATGAGACTGTCGAAGAGGATAGGGGTCGAAGATTCAACCTAAATTGACCCTGGTTGAAGACACGTTTGAAAATGCGGCCCCACGGGATTGGGAGATTAAGCCAGGCCGATCTATGACCAACGACAATCTAGTGTGAGACCCCCACTCTATCACGCCTCAAACCTGGGGGGCGAGATAGGCACCCGGTGGCTCACTTAACCTAGCATACCAACTTGCGACTGAGGGGCCCTGAACATACGATGTCATACGTTGGCCATAGGTCCATATTGCAAGAAAATTTGCTAAATAAAATATAAAACTGAACGAAAACCAGCTCTGACTGAACATCAATATAAAGCAAGGCTGACAAGGCCGTCGTAACTACTACAACTAACAAACCAACAAAAATATACATACAAGGCCTACAAGCCCAACATAATGCATTGGCTGACACGATATGTCGACAAGCCTCTGCTGATGGATGTACTGCGATCGAAACAGGGCCTCGACCTACCCATAATATATATACATATATACACAATATGTGCTCAAAATCATATACCCAGCAACTCTGAAGGACATGGAACTTAAAGATCAAGTTGATCACGCACATCACTTACGGAGGAGGTCTACCAATCTATCTATATGAACCTGCATGCATGAAATGCAGCATTCCCGGGAATGGAACATCAGTACGAAATAATGCACCGAGTATAAGACAAGAGAATAACTGAAAACTGAAACGGAACTGATAGTATAATAGTTGAAAGTAACTTGGAGTCAAAGATGATCTGGAGGATATACTTATCTGTTGATACTGACTCAACTTTCTCGATATAGTAAGTAATATAAATGTTCGGTCTTATAAGGCTCGGAATGTGTAATTGCTCGGTCGTAGTAGGCTCTCTCATAGGCACTCGGTCATACTAGGCTCGGTATCTCAGCCATTTTGGACTCGCTCATAGGCGCTTGGCCATAGTAGGCTCGGTATATAACGTACCATCTGATCAGAGGTTGCCCAATAGGGGCCTGCCCACCGATTATAGCTCGATATATATATATATATATATATATATATATATATATATATATATATATATATATATATATATATATATATATAGAGAGAGAGAGAGAGAGACACACACACACACGCAAACACACACTCTAATCTCTTGACTGAAAGAAGACAACACTTAACTAGATAAAAAATCCCGATAAAGGAGAATACTCTAACTTATGAGACTAGGATAATGTACATAACCTTCTCTTTATGTCTCGTCATCAAATGCATGTAGTTACGGGATCATGCCAAAATGAAGGAAAGGTTTAGCCTTAACATACCTTATCACAATATTTCCAATCACCACGTTGAAATCGCCTCTTCTCACCTTAATCTACAACAACGATAATAATACTGTCATTAAGTTACGAAAGGTACAACTATCGCACAACGAACGACAAGCTTATTTTGTATTAAAACGGGCAGCATCTCTCCTATAATCCTTACTTCCTCCAAATTTAAGATAACACCGACAACACAATAACAACATATATACATTATTTTCCAACCTTATATACACCACAAAATACTACAAAATAGCCCAACACACCCCAATCTCTTCATACACAAAACGACCACTGTAATAGTGACAAACAACCCGAAAATGTTACGACGAACAACCATCCCTCCACCCTAAATTTATGTGGTGTTTATCCATACCCTTTATCCTCCAAAACTCCCTAAAACGGTAGCAAAACATGCAATCCAACAGCACCACAAAACAGTCCACTACAAGTTGAATAACTCGAACTCACGACTTCCAATCACCATCCTGTGAGTTCTTACAATTATAGAACGACTTGCCATACATTTCCAGCAGAAAAAATGGATGAAAAGAGAAGTAAACTTACCTTAGTTGTTGAATATCTCATATCCTATCTTGGTTCTTCAAACTCTAGGTTTTTCCTTCAACTACAACTTGAAAATGAGAGAAAATCAATTAGGGTTTGTGTGCAATTTTGGGAGGATTTTTACAGGGTTTTATGTCTGGTTATTGTGCTATATAATGAATGTTATATTGAAGGAGATAAACCCTTAAATGGTCTCTTTTTCTGATCCGAAATAGCCCTTTTTGGTCATATTTAATCCTCTCATTTAAGCAAGTAGGTGACACACCTACTTGTCACCTTGCAGTCTGCGCAGTCTCGTAAAAACGCATACATCTCTTTGCCCCGATGTTGTATTGACAAATGGTTTAATGCGTTATAAAATAGATTCATAGATATTCAATTTAATGGGTGGAACACCCGTAAATCTAAGTGTATTGGGATAAAATCGTAGTTACATTTGCCCCAAAGTTCAGTAATACTTATGAACGTAACTTGCGATTACTTTTATCGACTTTTGTTCCACAACTTGCTTGACTTCAAAAAGTAACACCTGAATATCATAAAACTAAAATAAATCATAACATAACCCTTTTATCATGTTAAGAACCCTAGTCTCGCCCCAAAGGTACAGGTTATAATATTCCCAACTTGTCAATTTTCGACGAAACATTATTTTCTTCAATTCCTTAGCTTCTGAACCTTCCAACCCTCTTTGTACTTGTTGTTCATGATATTCAATATTTGTAGCTTCTGAGATAACATGATAAATTACTTTATATACTTCCAAAGACGATCTCTTTTTTGGTCTTACATTAGTTTGCTCACGACGCACTTTTACGTACGAAAATATGGAGTGTAACACACTCGTTGATGCTAAAAATTTTGAACTCAAGTAGTGAGTCATCCAGACCATTCATATCAATTGTATCTTCAGAGGCAAACCCAACAAAGATCCTAACATCCATCTCATGGACTTTGATGAAATCGTGAACATAATCCATTATAATGGAACATCATATAATGTTATCTAACTCAGAGCTCACAAAAGGATGATGTAAAGCAATGTCTACAAAGTCTACCTGCGGGGTTCATCCATACGTAGGAAAAGATGACTATTAAGTTTCTAGACAAGTACTTCTCTGCCGCTATGACTGGAAAAATGAGGAAGAAGATTCACAATTTCAGCCAAGAAGAAGGAAAAATAGTGTTCAAGGCATGGGAACGGTTTAAGAATATATTGCGAATATGTCCTCAATATTGAATGGAGAAATGGATGCAACTCCAGGATTTTTGGGATAGGTTAACACCTGCGTCAAGAAGGGTACAAAATAGTGTAGTGGGCCTGCTTCCAAAGAAAACTCCTAAGATATTGTCACTCTTATAAATTAACCTTCTGAAGATGCGGATCAATGTCCTACCGACCAAGGTGAACGAAGAAGGTCAGCATGTGTGCATCAATTAGAATCAGTTGTTGCAATGCAGGCCCAGATAACAACAATAGGTAAAGAATCAAGAAATTGATGCTAGCTCAGGTACAGAATTAACTACAGTTAGGATGTGATATCTGCTGAATGGGACACCTAACACACGAGTGTCAGGACTCGGCTGCAGATGAGGTGGTAAATGTTGTGGGAAGCTTGGACATATGCAACTACCAAAATAGTAATAATTTCAACTCCATCGGACAGAGGCACCCCGGGTTTTTGTGGTGTTCGCCTAGTGATATTTTGAATGCACGGCAATAGATAATCTCAGTCCCCAAGGGCAAGGGGATCTAAGTTTACAAAACCAGCAAAGGCAACAACATCAGTCTCAATAGTCTAATTAGTCTAGCATGAAAAATCTAATGAAGACCTTCACTATTAAAACGAATCAGAGATTTGAAACTCGTGGTACATCCATCCGGAACTTAAAAAGACAAATGGGACAGATTGCAAACATGTTGTTTGAAAGGACTTCTAGGAATCTACCCTCTGACATAAAGAAGAACCCAAAAGAAATAATCAAAGTTGTATCCCTGAGAAGTGGTAAAACACTGGCTGACCTAGTTGTGAAAATTAGACCCAAGGTGGTGATCAAGCAGACTGATACACCAGAGAAGCAAAAGAGTGAAGGACAAAAAGGCCAGAGTAGTGAGGTACAAATGGAGATTGAAAAAAGAAAATATATGCTTGCTCTACCTTTCCCTCAGAAGCAATGAATAGAGAAGCTAGACAAACAATTTGGGCGTTTTCTAGAAATATTTAAGCATTGCATGTTAATCTACCTTTCACATAGGTACTCTCACAGATGTCACCATATGCCAAGTTCTTGAAGGATATGTTGTCCAACAAGCATAGTGTGGAAGATACATCGATTTTCAAGCTCACAAAATATTGTAGTGCTATTATACAAAATAAGCTCCCTCGAAAGTGTGGAGATCAAGGGAGTTTTATTATGCATTGTTCTTTAGGAAGTACTAAAATTTAAAAGGTCTTTGTGTGATTCAGGTGCTTCTATTCATCTTATTCCTTTGTCTATTTTGAGGAAGCTTGAGAGAGAGATTGGGGCAATCAAATATGTACATGTGTTTTTGCAGCTGGCGGATCAGACCACGATAATATCCAAAGAAATAGTGGAAGATGTGCTAGTTGGGATGGACAAATTTGTGTTCCCTGTGGACTTCATCGTGGTGAACATGGAAGGGAAATTTGTGTTCCCTCTGATTTTAGGGAAACCTTTCTTGGCTACTTGCAGAGCTATATTGGATATCCAGGAAAGGCAGCTCATGCTAAGAGTATGGGAAGAGAGAGTGGTGTTCGAGAGGTTCGAGAGCTATACTGGATATTCAGGAAAGGCGGATCCAGAGAATTTTACTATGCCTTGTTCTTTATGAAGTACTAAATTTGAAAGGTCTTTGTGTGATTCAGGTGCTTCTATTCATCTTATGCCCTTGACTATTTTGAAGAAGCTTGAGAGAGAGATTGGGGCAATCAATCTATACCTGTGTTTTTGCAGCTGGCGGATCAGACCACAATAATATCCGAAGAAATAGTGGAAGATGTGCTAGTTCGGGTGGACAAATTTGTGTTCCCTGTGAACTTCATTGTGGTGAACATGGAAGAGAATAAGCAGGTCCCTCTGATTTTAGGGAAACCCTTCTTGGCTACTAGCAGAGCAATACTGGATATTCAGGAAAGGCAGCTCATGCTAAGAGTATAGGAAGAGAGAGTGGTGTTGGAGAGGTTTTTCTCTGTGAGAGAATTCAAGTCTTAGGCTAGAGTTAGCTTAAGCATTTTGCTACAATCAGAGTGGTTGTAGGCAGTCAAGTGGCTAGGATTTAGTCTCTTAGGTAATAAGAGTTTTGTAACCTGAAACTGCTTGTTGTTTTTAGTGAATCTTTTGTGAGAAATCCAGAGGTAGGTCATGCTCTATACTCCCTTGAGCAAGGAGGTTTTCCACGTAAAAATCTTCTGTGTATTTAATTCCGCACTTTACTATTTCAACTGTTTAACAAAGGAGCAAATATAAAAATCAAATTCTTATACAGGTGTGTAAGTGGTACACCACATTAACACTTTTTGAGCTAGAAAAATATCAAATCAATTTCACCAAAACTTGGAACATCTGTGAGAACTAAAAGTCTGTGATGGTAAGTAGTGAATTGGTCACAAGGGATGTCTTTTTGGGGTCCCAAATAAACACAAAGCTTAATGATTGCCAACTAACTTGAACCAACTCTTGCTACTGAAACTAAACTGGTCATAGGGTCACAAATTCATTAGTTTTTCAGAATCCAATACACTACTACTTCAATCTTATGATTCTCAGTATTTCCGTACAAAACAATTACATAGTATTATGATTCTCAGTCCAGTTCATCACCTTCTCCCGCTGGATATTTTAGATAATGTCATGCAATTTGCGAGTATTTGTTTGAATATTTTGTGAATGTTATAGCGAAGTGTTTTATAGAAAATACATTGTTATATAACATAAAAATTAATTTCTAAATAGAAATTTGGCCATTAAAATAAAGTGTTATTATAGAATAGGAATGTTATTGAGAATTTCTTGACTCTACGGGTCACTTTGTTTGAAGACAATAAAAATGTTAAAAATACAAGGGCCAAATATAGTTTTTGGTATATATTATTAAAATCATAAAAGGATAATTAACGAGAAGACACCAAAAAGATTTTTACTTTTAGATACCAATTATATTAAGTGGTTTTACTGTGATTGGACCGTTTAATTAAATTTATTTGCAAGCAAAGTAGCA
The DNA here is from genome assembly GCA_005239525.1 of Nicotiana knightiana. NCBI lineage: Eukaryota > Viridiplantae > Streptophyta > Magnoliopsida > Solanales > Solanaceae > Nicotiana > Nicotiana knightiana. Next base: position 26,017 of record ML382300.1, on the reverse strand, counting down.
AACTTCCAAAAGAGGAAAGTTGATAATCACTTCGCGCTGTACAACAGCAATTCAACCAATCAATAAAGAAATCACATGCCTTTGTCAAGTAGTAGGTTGACGATTTAAATTCCAAACGTTTTATCTTCTTTTTGTATTTTCCTTTTAATCTGGACTAACGGATATTCAATGTGTTTTCATTAAAATGAGGCAAACAATAAATTATAGATAAGTTTAATTTTTATGCACTGGTAATACAAAAAAAATTACTTTTAACTTATTTTATAAAATAATTGTATGTAAACCTAGTAAAAATAGTGACAAACTTGTTTAATATGTTAAATTATAGCAATGTGTAAAAACATTATATATGGCTGATGTATAAACTTAAATTCATTACTCCAATATTATTTATTAAAATTGTCAAAATGTTACAACCACGAACAATTGACCAAATCCAATAAATTTCCTCCCCTCATAATGTAAGTAGAATACATTTAAGGTGAAAATTTGCTTCATCTCGTTGATTTGGTGTCAATCGAAATGCCAAAAATCTTCAAAAATCCATATTCTTCTTTTTATTTTTTAATTGTAATTAAGTTCTGTCAGGTTCGTGACTGTAGCAAAAATTGTTTAGATTAAATGCAAAAACTATAATCTCCAAACTTAAAGAGGTAACAGGATGAAGGATACTTCCACCCATAGACATTATTTTTTTTTATAACCCAAATTATAAGCGAGGAATGGTGAATTGAAATAGTATAATTACTACGTCACAATCTCAGGTAAGATGAGGTGAACTATATGAATTTTCATTGTTTATCTCGCATTATTTATACTTATTTCAGTTCAATATGTATGAAATAGTTTCTTCGGTATTAGAAGTTCTCTACATATAATTCTATTAATATTTTTTTTATCAGACCAAAAACTCCTAATGAACATTGGCCTAAAATAAATGTATTAAACAACTTCTTTTAATCACTATGGTCTCACCTAGTGGTGGTAAAATGGATAAAAAAATTATTATTTATGCATATTATCTGCTAAAAATAAGTTGGATAATAAACTTTTAAAAATCGGATCAAATATAGATCTTATCCATATTATCCATTTAAACTAGATACTTAATGGATATACAATGGGTTTAACTTTTATATTCGCATCGACACAAGTTGGAGGTTCGTCAAATTTGGAAGACCAGAAATTCTCAACAGATCGAATACTTTTTTCCCATTTTGTATTATTCATTTTTGACCGGTCCATGTCCGACCCGCCTGTTTGCCGCCCCTAAGACTTTCACCCGTGTAAATCGGTGCATAAGGTGAAATAGTAGACCAGAAAAATTCAAAAAAAAAAAAAAATTAGTGAAATGTTCCCAGAAGGTGGGAAAGAATTTTAAACCTTATGCATAGTGCGCTCCAACGTTCCTATGGACTTTAGGATACTCGTGAATGAGCCTAACAAACGGTCATATTTACATGTGAAATCTCTTAAATTTCACCCTCCCAAAAACAACTATTTTAACCACAAATAACAGTTCCTACTCAAAAGTTTCTATAAATAAGTGAAACAATTGTTCAGAAGTTCAGACCAAATTATTCTTCTCTTCAGATTTTTTTTCCAATATCTTTTTCATCATTGTACCTTGTTGTCTAAGCCATAAAGCCCATCCTTCCTTTTCAAATCTTTTAAGCTACTCCTGTATTTTATTACTATTAACAAACATATAATATACTCTAGTTCCATATACTACCACTTTCCTTCAAAGTTATCTTTGTCCAACTTTCCAAACAGATCAACACCCACATCACATAATGCAGTTTCTGATGTTGGCTTTCAAGATTTTGTTCATTCTTACATTCTTTCATCTCTTTTCAACTTCATTGTCCTTGCCCCAAGAACCAAATATAGCGCTTGCAGTGTCCGAGCCGGCTTGCGCACACGTCGATAGGCGAGCTTTACTTGGATTTAAAGCCAAGATATTGAAAGACACTACTGATATTCTTTCTTCTTGGACAGGTACAGATTGTTGTGGGGGTGGTTGGGAAGGTATAGAGTGTGATCCTGTTACAAGGAGAGTGAATAGGTTGATTTTGCAAAGACCTTCTGAGAGGGATACTAGCATTTATATGAAGGGAATTTTATCACCAACTCTTGGTGATTTGCATTTCTTGGAAACAATGATAATAAGTGGTATGAAACACATTGAGGGGAAAATCCCAGAGAGCTTTTCAAATCTCACAAAATTGCAGCAACTTATCTTAGATGACAATTCTCTACAAGGATATATTCCTTCTAGTTTAGGTCACTTGTCCTCACTTCAAACCCTTTCAGTTGGTGAGAATCATTTGTCAGGACAAATTCCTACTACTATAGGGAATTTCAAGAATCTGCAGCAGCTGAATTTGGCAGGAAATCTGCTGACTGGTCCTATCCCAGTTGCCTTCAAAAATCTTGCTAAGTTACAGTCTATGGATCTTAGTCACAATTTGTTATCTGGGGTGGTTCCAGATTTTGTAGGAGAGCTTCAGAATTTGACATACCTTGACCTCTCAAGTAACCAATTGTCAGGGCAAATTCCAATTTCCTTGTGCAATTTGCTCAAGCTTTCGTTTTTATCGCTTGATCACAATCGGATGACAGGAAGAATTCCTAGCCAAATTGGGAGGTTAAAGGCACTCACTTCTCTTTCACTGAGTTTTAACAAGTTGACAGGCCAAATTCCTGAGTCTATTGCAAGACTACCAAATCTTTGGAACCTTAGTTTATCTAGAAATGCCCTCTTAGATCCTTTGCCTGTTGCCTTTTCCAATGGCCTCCCTTCCCTTCTGTCAATAGACTTATCTTACAACAGTTTCAATCTGGGAACAGTGCCTGATTGGATTAGAAATAGAGAACTTTCTGATGTTAACTTAGCAGGCTGTAAGCTTCGTGGGACGCTTCCAAATTTCACGAGGCCTGATTCCCTGAACTCCATAGACCTATCAGATAACTTCTTCACGGATGGGATATCGAACTTCTTTGCAATGATGTCAAGCTTGCAAAAGGCAAAGATATCAAACAACCAATTAAAATCTGATGTTGCTTTGATCAAATTGCCTGATGGAATTGCATCTCTTGACCTCCATTCAAACCAGCTTTTCGGGTCTCTTTCAAAGATGTTAAGTAACAAAACGAGCAATTTTTTGGAGGCAATCGATGTCTCGAACAACCAACTTTCTGGATACATCCCAGAATTCAGTAGTGGCTTAAACCTGAAAGTGCTCAACCTTGGAAGTAACAAGATAGCAGGTCAAATACCCAACTCAATCTCAAATTTGGATAAGCTTGAGAGGTTAGATATATCAAGAAACCAAATTGCTGGTACAATCCCTATTGGTCTAGGATCATTGCTGAAGTTGCAATGGTTAGACTTGTCAATCAACAGAGTTTCGGGAAAAATTCCAGATAGCTTGTTGGGGATCGAAGAATTGAGACATGCAAACTTCAGGGCAAACAGATTATGTGGTGAAATCCCACAAGGCAGACCATACAACATATTTCCTGCAGCTGCTTATGCCCACAATCTATGCCTGTGTGGCAAGCCTTTGCCACCTTGTAAGGGAAAGAAACAAGAGAAGTTGGGCCAGTAAATGCTGACCACATCATAGGAATTTATGCTTGCAATAACCAAACACATTTTTTGAATTCTAGTACTGCTTGTACAACTCTGTCTTACTTTGGTAGTCAATGTTCCTAGTCATAAATTTGACATGAATTGGAAATTTCCATTTATAAATTCTCCTCTAATCTATTGCAGACATTTCTCATCTTATACACAAATCAATTATCACTTGGTAAATACTATACACAAACCCTTCAAAAGAGAAAATTTGACTTAGAGGTGGCAACTAAGAATCATCAGACATAAACATAAATTTCATTCCAAAAAGGCTTGAAAGCAAGAACTTAAACATAAGCTTCCATATACTACTTCTAGTAAATCTAAGTTGACAATGATCAAAATTTACATAAGCTCAAGACTAATCATTTCAAAAAGCTAGAAAATAACTACAAATTTCAAACACCAAAAGCTCTATTCCTCATCTACTTCTACATCTTCCTTCACTTCCTCAACTACTTCTGTTTCTTCTTTCACTTCCTCAACTACTTCTACTTCTTCCTTCACTTCCTTCTCAGGCAACCCATCTTCATCCTGAAATTATTAATTTAGATGTAAGAATAGGAAAAGTACACAACAATAAAAAAAAATAGACTACAATTTCCAACAATAACAAAGGTTAACAAGAACCAACATTGGCATTCTCAGCATCAGTGTTAGACTGCTGCAAGGCCTTTTCATATGCTGCTTTGAGCTCTGCCGCCTTCTCCTGATAAGGCTTTTTCTCCTGGCGAAACCATTCAAACCACAAGAGTAAGAATTGCATTTGACAAATTACAACAAACTAGTAAAAACCATGTTACACATGCAACTCACCTCATCAGTCATTGACTTCCATTTCTCACCACCTTCCTTAGCAACCTAGATAGTACAACACAATTAGCACTATCCAGAGGAACAAAGCAAATGGAGCCAAAAGACATTGTCAATAGGAAACAGCTTAATTCAGCATTACCGTGGAGACACTCTTGCAATCAGGATGTGCAGCCTTAAATGTCTGCCTAAACTCATCCCTGCAAGTATGTTTATTTACTGTTAACTCACTGTATTGAGTCCACCAAAACTATACACAAAGGTAGAGAGATTACATGAACACAAAGAAAGCAGTCGGAGGACGTTTTGGAGCATTTGGGTTCTTAGGTTTCTTTTCCTTCTTAGTTTTTCCCTCTGTTGATTTCTCCTTGTTCCTGTGCAACATTACATAACATGTTTCAAATTTAAGAATAAAAGGTCAACTGTTAAAGAACAAACACAGAATGGCAATAACACAATTAAAGATCAAGAAAATTACTTTGCTGCTGGTTTTTTTGTTTCACTTGCATTTTCCACAACCTGAGCCTCTGTACAAACAACAAATCAGTCCATTAGCAAAGTACAATAAAATGCCTAGCACAGTTAATTCCAAGTGAATAAGAGATATTATAACAAAAGGCAGAGTGAGTGTTAATACCCAAATTCATCTTGATTTTAGCATCAAGGCTACAACTGTGGAAATTAATCAATGCTATGGGTACATCCTTGTTGCATTCGTCACTACAATAATGAAATGAAGAGAAAACTCAACTCATGTCAGTACACACCACAATATAAGGAAACCTCCAATTATTCTTCAGTTAATTCAACACACAGACGCACGAATTCCAATGTACACAAAGACATAGCAGTATCGTTCGCTGAATTTCCCAACCACAAATACTATTTTCCATAGATTACAAAATTCGAAGGAAAAAAAACATTCACTACCTTCAACTTGAATATATATACTTAAATTTTTTACCAATAAAAATATAATAATGTTTATACCAATTCCAAGTTTACAAACAACGAAAAAACATGCTAAACGACTCAAAACACACACACAATCTTCAAGCTAAACATTATATTTAATTAAATATGAGTACTAAATCCACACAAATAGTAACAAGTAAATGTGGATGCCTTGGAAATTCACATTCAGAGACTTATAAAACCAAACCGACCAATAAATCCATTATAATGAAAACCCATTACAGCAGGGTAAATTAAACAGCAAGAGAAAAATAGCAGATAAAATAGTATTAGTACAAACCAACGAGCAAAAGCACTGCCATCTTTAGCACGTTTAAGACTAGCGGCGGTAGCAGATTCAACTTCTACCCTCTTTCTCACTCTAGTAGGACCATTTGACGACTTTGATGCTCCACCACCAGCCATTTACAGCTAAAGTTTTAATGAATTTTTCAAAGAAAATTTCGGAATTAGAAGAGGAAAACAGAAGTGAGATTGTTGAGGAAATGAGTGTGGGGATTTGGAGGGTTTAAAGAAGGATATGAATGGAGGGAAGTGGAAAAATGTGGTTTTCAGTTTTCGAATTAGGCGCCACATTGAATTTTATAAAAACCCGCCAAAGGTTTTTTTGTGGAAGGTGAAATGACTCGGATCGATGACGTGGGTTGATATCTACTGTTCGATTGAGGAGTTTTCCTTTTGGACGGCTCAGGATCGTTCACCATATTAAGTTTTCTTTTTATTTTTCCAGTATAAATATACCACTAGCGCATTACACTTCTTGGAAACTTTCTTGGGGTCGTTTGGTTTGAATATAGGTTATGATGAGATAAGTTATATCGGGTGTTTATCTCGAAAATACGAATAACAATTAAATTTGATTTGAGATTTAAAGATACGTGATCTAGTCCAATACTTATTAATAAACAAATGATATAAAATATGGATGAGAAGAATTGATGAACCAAATCAGTGTTGCTAAAGCAGTAGAGTCCTCGAGCTCGATGACCTCAATATGAGTTAGGAGCAATAAAGCAAGAATAGTAAAGCAAGTGTAATAAAGCTAAAGGATGATTCTGGAGAGCAATAAATGAGAAAAGTAAGATAGTATATTCTTTGTCAATGATCATATTGATTTACAAATGAGTTGGGTCCCCTTTATATAGGAGGTTAAACCATAAATAAGGTACACTTTTATTTTTGGTAAAAAATCTTATTGATACAGCTGTATAACCACCTAATACGGCTTTGTACTAATTCATACAAATCTATCCCGGAATTTGCGCCATGATCCTTGGGAATGAGGCAAGAATCTTGTTCTTTCCGAAACTCATAACGGCACTATTTGGCATCGGTCGTGTCTTGCTTCGATGCTCATCGAGCACCCGACCCCTCGAGCCTCTTGTTCCACCTTCGAGCTTGACCTCGACCTCTTCCAGGCTTCTACCCTCGATGTAACTTCTCGAGCCTACAAAATCAGAGCATGAGATTTTGATCGTATACACCGGATAAATTATGTTGAGATTAGTTATGCTGGGATTAATTATCCTGATTTTATTTTTTATCCATTGTTTGGTATATTGTATTAAAAATGACATTTGCATAATTTCTAAGAATAAGGTATAAGTTATACCGGCACTAATTATCCCACCCCCTATAAGGTGTAAGTTATCCCGGTATTCATTTTAAAACTTACATAAATGTCCCAAATAAGTCTCAACTTACCAACCTCTAACCATTAGTCATAGACTTACCAAAACTAGCCAAACACATATAAAAATTGAAAACCAAATAAATACGGTTATTTCTCTCAAAGAATCACATGCAAAAATCTCCTTCCATATTTTTAAGCGTGATTAGCAACATTAGATGCAAGTCCGAAAGAAAATTTCATGGATGAGGTAGCAAATAAGGTGATGAAATACAAAAAAATATATATACAATATTCAAAAAATCTAAGCAAAAAATAAACTTTTTCTATGGGTATAATTGAATTCATTGAGAACATATTCATAAGTCAACTACAAAATTTGAGGAAGATTGGAGGTGATTTGGACTGTTTTCTATCAAAATTCATAATTACATCGAGTTCAAAAAATTCTTCTACGACACATGTATCATGCATGCATTTCACACACAGGTATACATGTGATACACAATTGATACAAATATGATACATAACGATACACATACCATTTTTCTATGTTCAGTTTTTACTTCGAATATTCAATTCAAACCACCTCAAAACTTCACCAAATCATCCCAAAATTGAGATTCAATCTCCTTACGATGTACCCAATCTATTCTAATAACACTCACTCAAAAGAAAACAAAAATTTGATATTTTTTGCTACAAATAGCTAATTGGCTAATATTAGTAATATTTTAAGAATTGACCAATTTTTGTAATGAGCTACTTATAAATAGACATAGCTGGTAGTTTCCCTAATTTTGATCATGGATAATTTATCTCAAGTTTGATAACCAAACAAAGTATTAAAGTGATATTAAAGTTTTAGCTCATCACTATTTATACTTATACCTCGTACCAAACGACCCCTTACTCTGCATTTATGTTTCTAATATAATATACTTATGTTCCAGAGTAATTTAGAAATAAAAATGTCAAAATTTACTTTGCATTACTATGAGTAATTTTTTCCTATTAAACCATAAAAAAAGCGTAGATGATATGAAAACTTTCACAATAAATTATTTCATTAAAAGGAAAAAATAAATATATTCAGATATCTCTATAACAACATCCCTATATAACGACACTTTACTATAATATATGTTCTCTATAACAACACTTTGCTATAACATTCAAAATATTTGAACAAACGACGCTGCTACAGAGGTTTGATGTACTCTTAAACTACTTTACATATAAGAAAATTTGCTAAAACTATTTCCTCAATTATCTTACTTAATTATGTAATACTTTTATAATCGGAGCAGCAAAGATATATCTTTTGAAAAAAATAAATAAACGACTTCATATTTTTATAAACAAGTTCAATATTTCAAACAAATTTAATCTTCCAAAACGATTAATATTTGGAACTAGGTTTTTTTTACCAAACTGGATTAAGTATTTGTGAGAAACTTTTACGTTCCTTTTTTGTGTGTTAATGTGACAAATAAAAAAACACCAGCGTTAATAACAAAAAAAATTGGTTTGGATTTTCGGATTACGGATTAGATTTTAGATTTAATTTTAAAAAATTGTGGATCTCGGATTGGATATTTAATTTGGTACTTCGAATTTTTGGATAGCCGCGGATCAGAAATTCTTATACTTTACATCTATTATATTATCCATATGTCAACAGTAATAAGTTCAATACCCTACCCACAAGATATTATCTCATATACTCAATGTTAATTACTAAATTACTATAAAAATTCTTTATATTTGGACATGGTTTTACTATTTCTACTTCTAATCGATCGTATTAATGTTTATATTATATTTTTTTTGATAATAATTTAATTAATTTAATACTTCATTTGAATGATTGCAGTGAAAATGAGGAACTTTCCAAGCAACTTAACATCAATACTCTTTTTGAATATTCGTTTTTTAAGAAGAAGAAACATCTCAATTTATAAGCTAAAAACCTAAAATTCGAAATATCCAAATCGATTAATCTGAAACCGAACTTAAAACATCTGATCCGATCCAAACCTATTTGGATTAGATTTGGATTATCATTTCTTCAATCCGAAAATCAAAAATCTAACCCTAAATTTTCATATGCAATTCGAACTGCCTGGACGCTCATCCCTAATTATATTAAGGGAAAATAAAAAACAAATAAACAAAATTAGTATCTAGACGCCCATACTTGGGCTTTTCAGAGAGGGATTTGGCATGGCATGATAACTAGGTCCACCAATTGATATAAAAAAATCAATATTTTAGTATTTGACATATGGTAGCGTAAAGTTATTATCTCTCTTTTAATGGTTTAACCACCATCCTAAAAATAAGCCCCACCAAAATTATTTTCCTTAAAAATAACAAAAATTATTTAAAATCCTCTCTCTCTCTTCGCTCATAGCAACCATCCTATTAGAAATTAGATTCCATTTCCTTTAGTAGTATCCGGAAAAAACTTTCAAATATTTTTTAATTATTTTTCTATTTTTTTTTTATCTATATATCAAAATATATATAACACATTAATAATTATATTATTTGTATATCAAAGTGTATAACAAATAATAATGTGTATACCAAAAAAGTATATTAAAATTTTATTTTCCTTCTTTATAACACATTTAAGATTGACAATTCAAGTTCAAGACGACTCCACACGTGTATCCCCTATTATATCCCGTGTATATCTCTATATACATCGGTGATATCTAATGTATATTATGTGTATCTATATATATCCATGAAAATTTGTGTTATATATACGTGATACAATGTGATCCATTAAAAAATTATGTTGTATACATGATATACAAGGTGATATATGTGATATAAACTGATGTATACGACATACAACGTGATCTACACATGTCATAGTTGGATTTTTAGGTCTGGTTTTTTACATGAAACCAGTCTAAATCGCTTCCAATCTTGCTCAAATTTTGTATATAGCCTCGTTTAAGTAGTTTCAACCAATTTCAATCATACCCACTCGTTCAATCCAACAAAAAAAAAAAGGAAAGAGAAGAAAAACAAAGTTGAAATGTATTTTTTCTCTATTAATTTTACTTCTAATTTTCACTAATGTGAGATCAACTTTACCTTTTTATCCCATTGATTTTTTTGCATGATTTGCAAGAATTTTTGCTAAACTATGAGCGTGGAAGAAAAGAGATAGAAGAAGAAATACAGGAGAGAAAAGGGGGAGGGAAGCCAAAATAAGCGAGTAGCTCTTTTTGAGATAGAATATATAAGAGAGTACTTTTTTTTTTAGGATTTGACTATATAATGCCAATTGTTTGGAGCTATCTTTGCCAAATCTAATCTAAGACTAAAAAAATATCAACTCCTGTTATACGTTGTTATAGGATGCCAATTTTTCTTTGAGAAACTTCCAGAAATCAATATATTTTAATGGTTATTAGCTAGTTGTAGCTACTATTGACTATATTACTTCCTACAACTATGTTTTCATATTTTTTAGAGTGTATTCGATGTATTTAAGCTATTGTATTCATGAATACAATAACATTTCTAGGCGTGAAACAGGGGGTTACAGCTAGACAGATTTTTGTATTTGAGTGTATTCGACTGTATTCATGGCGTGAAACATGGGATTACAATTGGACATATTATTGTATTCGACTGTATTCACGGCGTGAAACAAGAGATTACACTGTTTTTAAACGGGAAGTGAATCAATTCACATAATAGAATCCTAATATAATTCAACAAACTCAATTATGACACACAAATTTTGTATTTGCAGTTATACAAAAAGATTCTCAACCGAAAAACATCCAAAAAACATAAAAATCTTTAGAGAAATTATATAATATATCTGAATACATAAATTAAATTAATTAAAAAAAATATATGAATACATTCATGGAATATATCGAGACAGTGAATACAATGAAATACATAAAATATAGCGGGATACATTGAAATTCAATTAAAAAAGACAATGAATACAATGATATACATAGAATAAAGCGAGATACATTGAAATACAATTAAAAAAAAAGACAATGAATACAATGAAATACAATGAGATACATTGAAATACATTAACAAAAAATTCAAGTTGCTCAGCTCCCAACTCTGTCGTCTTCGATAGAGGCACTTGCCAATTGTTAAAATTGTATGAGAAGAAGAAAAGAAGAAAAACCCACTCCGACAATCACTTTTTACGTCTAGGCCTAACTCTCCTCTTTTCTCTTCTTTCAGGAAAAACAACACACGCAACCCCACAACCTCATCCAAAATCTCACCCTTGAACTTTCAGATCTGAAGATAAAAAAGCTAAAAACCCATTCACATTAGGTGACAAATAGAGGGAAAGACAAGGCACACATATTTTGGAGTGAGATAGAGACAAAAAGAGGAGGGTAAAAGTTTGGAAGAACTTGAAAGATCGGGAAGTAGAGAGAGAGAGAGGGGGAATAGCTATGGGGCAGGGGATAGGAGAAATTTTAGGGGATGCGAGAGAGAAAAAGAATACAAAAATTATTTTATGATTTAAGGGTAGGAGGTATCAATAAATAGATATTGACTATAAAAAATTAAAAGGTAGCTATGAAATATAATTTTTAAAAAATATATTTATTTAAAACAAATAAGGTATCAACATTTGCGGGGTAGGGTAACTAATCCTTTTTCTTTTCAAAGAAGACGGCCCACTATATTCGAGTTTTCCGAAGAAGGCCCATGTTTTATTGGGCTTTTCAAAGAAGGCTTATATTTCACATCTCTTTATCTTATCAAGAAAAAACCCTAGTAGCTGATAGCTTCAGAAGCTGAGTGGTCGCCATTAGAGTTCCATCGTATCCACTGCTCAGCAGCTGCAACAAACTCATCCGGCGAAAATGGTAAGCAACGATTTCAATTTTTTCAGCAATGTTGCATTATACTTAAGAAACGTTACAATTTCTAATCGTGTATACGTAAATTTGCAGACTTTTAAGAGAAGAAACGGAGGTCGTAACAAGCATGGACGTGGCCACACTAAATTTATTCGCTGCTCTAACTGCGGCAAGTGCTGCCCCAAGGTCTGTTCCTTCTTCTCTCTATCTTTTTCATTCATCGTAAACAACAATAACTACTTGTGAATCATATGTGTATTACTCACATACTTGTGAATAAAAGTATGTTTAAGGATATACACATGTGCATACTATGGGCTTAGATTGCTGGAACAAGCTTTATTTTGTTATGGTTTTGATATTTATCTGTATATTGCTAGTATATTTTGTTTTTGAGTGCTTATTCAGTTTGTTGTAAATGATATCTCTAGTTTATTGAACGGAGCTATAACTTTTTCTTTAAAATAAAAAAAACGAGAAGTAGGTCCAGTTGTGCCCGGTTCAAAACGCGGTGGATAATGGGCTAACCCCTCTCCACCTAAATACCAATATGTTTTTGTTGGGTTTTTGAAACCTTGACTTGTGCGCCTAAACTACATATACGAAAGTCTTATGGGTTTGATGGAGTTATAATTTGATAAAGAGGAATTGTAAACCCTGCCGGTTGAGCTTGTTCACCTGTTATTCTTTTAATCTAGAGAGCGTCTAGTTTTAAAGACCCATTAATTTTGTTATACTAGACGAGTTACCTAGTAAACAGTCGACTCCGACTAGTTTGGGATTGATGCATAGTTGATAATTGGTGTATTGATTGTGGATAAGATGGTGTGCATGTGGGTTTTAGATAATTACTTAGAACTAAGGCTATTTGAGAAGTTATGCTGTCCTGGTTTTCATAATGTTTAGCTCAGTTAGTGAAAACTTGTTAAGCTAATTGATGTTATATCTGTGGTTTATCAGATTAATATCTGCTCTCAGCTTTGCAAATGTCGATTTTGTTTTGAATTAAGAGAGCTTTTCCTAAATAGGGTGGATCATAGAGAATTTGCATAGCCAATCCAACTTGTTTGTGATCGAAGATTAGTTGATTAATTGAATCTGATAAGTTTCTTTCGTTTTGATTTGCGCCTATCAGGACAAAGCAATCAAGAGGTTCCTTGTGAGGAACATCGTTGAGCAAGCAGCAGTGAGGGATGTTCAGGAAGCTTGTGCTTTTGAATGTGAGCTTCTTAGTGCATTGACAGTATGTATTTACATGCAATTTTGCATAATGTACTAAGATGAATATTTTTGTATTACAGCGTACACTCTTCCTAAGCTGTACTTGAAGATGCAATATTGTGTCTCATGTGCCATTCACTCCAAAGTTGTTAGGGTCCGTTCTGTTACTGATAGGAGGGTCCGTGAGCCTCCACAGCGCTTCAGGCGCCCAAGGGTACTGAATTTTACTTATATTATCTTTAATTCTATTCTGCTATTGAAATCAAATTTAGTTGTTAAAGTCTATTTCCTGCTTTGGAGAAGAAACACATTCTTTTAGGTATATTAATATTAATGTAGTACTAGGCAATTCAGTCAGTTTTGCTGATGTCTGAATCTCATCTTTGTTTTTTCACCTATATTCAGCAAAACAATTTGCCTGCTAAAATGTTAAGTACCTATATCGCCTACTTTAATGTGAAGTTTTTTGAGTTTTCGAGTAAGTAGATTGTTCTATATTGTTAAGTATCCTCTGCTTGCAATTTGTTTAAGACAAAAATAACAGGGGTCATATCTGTTTCACTTGCTTTTGCTGAATCAATGTAATTCATATGCTTACTTAGAGCTTTTGTCTTGTTTCTTTGTTATTTCAGGATGATGCTCCCAAGCCTGGTCAAGCTCCACGCCCTGCCGGAGCTCCTACTGCAGCTCGTACTTAAGTGCCTATATTTTGATCAACTTCTGTTAGGCTTTTCGTTTTTGGTTAATTTGAGATATATTTTTGAAGTGGATTTCTCTATTTAGTTTTACTGGTTCGGTCATTAAATTTGTGTATGCAAATCTCAAGCAAACAGGCCTGTTGTTCGTCCTATTGCTTACATAGCCTTTGCATTTAAACTCTCTTTGCTTACACCCTACAAAAAAAAAACTGTCGACTCCTTTTGAAATTTCTTTTCATTTTCACCTTACAGAAAGTGTTTTGGAGTGGTTCAAGTTCTAAGTGTGGCCTTGAGATAGTAACGTTTCTTTTTTACCTTCGTCTCTGTTCTGCAGGTATAGGACTAATATTGAAAAATCATTCAAAAGGTTTTCAGTTTGACTTGAATTTGTCATAATGGTCACTTTGTATGGAATCATCTTTTGGTTTTATGGCCAATTTTTTAATCTTAAAGGTAAAAGTAAAGTAGCAAAGGGTAAATATCACACGAGTATACTAGCGTTTCTATTGAAAAAGAAACTCTACAGCATATGCTAGTTCTGTGTGTCCAGCCAGTTTTGTATTTGTTTTGAGCTGTACATATTCCCTTTTGGTAATAAATACAAATTGTTTAGTATAAATTTAGTGAAGGCAGTAGGAAATATTAGAGCATTGGAAAATAAAGTAATGCCTACATAAATAGTCGATAAAATTATCATGTAAAACAGCCAGTTTGGAGCTGAAGCATGTAAAACAGTTTTGAGTGCCAATTGTTCAGCGTTGGTATAGTAGAGTCAAATTTTAAGATAAGAAACGAGGTAGATAATGGACGAGGATTGGAAACATGCACCATTCCTTTTTGTTTCTGGATAGTTCAAACAACTTAGCTTTACTCTAAATCTAGTTTATTTGATTGAAATTATACATGAACCACACAATCTCTCTAGGTAAAATTTTATACCGAAGTCACATGTTCAGAGTATAGATTTCGCACGTTCTTCTTAAGCAAGACTAAGGCAAGCTAATAAAACAAAAGACAAGGAGATTTAACCTCAAGAAAACATAAACAGTAAAAATTGTGCCTATTAAATAAGGGATTGACTATTTTTCACTCTCAAAAACAAGAGAGAAAAATTAACAGATCGAAACTCTGCTCAATAACCATCAAGCCATGGCTGCCTTCTTCTCTTCCTCGAGCTTCTTCAGTTCTGCCAGTCTTTCTGCCCATGCTCTATCCCTAGCAACTGCAGCCATCTTACGTTCTACTCTCTTAATCATTTTCTTCCGGTTGGCCTCCTGCAATTGAGCTTTACGCTTCTTCTTCTCAGCCTATCCATGAATAAAAACCAAATTTATAGTAAAGGACTAGTTAATGAGACTAGGATCTCAGGAAGCAAACTAAAACTTATTAATTCAAGAAATACACAGAATTCCTTAGCTGAGTCTCCTTTCTGAAAGGCCATACGAAGAATAATAACTACAAATGACTCAAACAGTATAAAACCCGGCTAAACAGTATTAAACCTTAAGTTGCCAACTTTTTTGCTTGATCAGTTGATCCAAACCAAGAAAATCATTGAGGAGAAGTCCGTGAAGAAAAAACAGTTTTATGTATGAGAAGATAAGTCTCCGGAACATGAGAGTAGACCCCATTAACATACAAGTGATAAATCTTCAGGCCAAGGAGACTCAGCTAAACTGTATCGAATAGATAGTGCATTGATAAGGAAAGAAGGTATTCTTGCAGCTCCTTATTTCTTTCAAACTGGTTGTATGCTCATCTACAAAATAGAGTCATTACTAGGATACTTAAAGTCTCCAAGCCTAGCAGAGATATCTGAGGCTTGATTTGCTGATTCAGTTAGAAGGATGCAATTTGCTTTGCTATGTTTATTGGATACACCATTGTATGCTTGTGTACTGCTTATTTTTTGTTTTTGTTGGGCTAATCTGAATTTCATATTAGAATTTGGGAGCTTTAGGAAACCAAGACAAGGCAATATTGAATGGTCTCATTTGATTGTATTAGTAATGGAATTTGGAAGCATGGTCACCAGCAAAGATATCGAGGAACAAGCACTTGATAGTCATTCAAAATACATACCATGCAAAATAACAAACTAGCTTTTTGTGAATATCAACTTGTAGCAGGAGAGACTTTTGATGCAATAAGCTATTCACTTTATTATCTTACTGACCTAATAACTAACTCCGCAGCAGGCTGAGTTGGACAGATCATACGGGGCGGGAGCTTATTCACGCAAAAGTGCTATACATGGGCATAGTTAAGTGACCCCTAAGGTCTCATGGTACAAGCCAGAGTAACTTAAGAGACATGTTCGGACATAGAGGCATGAAAGCGAACCAACATGTGCTGCGTCAAAATGGCAAACACAGCATGGATCATCCGTTCAATGCTCTGTTTGCAATAGACACAATATCACATCAATACATTAACCATCGGAAAGTAGCATATGCTCGGCCTTTTGCATTATTAAATTCAATGCTAATATCCAGTTTCTGAAAGCTCGTTGTGACTGGCAATTCCTGACCGTTGAATTTTTAATATACCACTTTAGCTTAAATGTTCAGCAAAACTGAAGATAATCCAATCATCGTTTCATCAAGAACAGAACACATTTTTTTGGTCATGAAAAGGTAAAGAGAAAAGAACGCAATATTCTCAAGAACCAAGAGGATTCATCTCAGAAAGGATAAATGGAATCAAAAGATGTAGCAACATACCAAAATAAATGCCTTTCGCTGCCCAATTCTCTTCTTCTCATTCCTTCGCTTGACACTTCCTTCATTGGGATTGTTTGGACTTATAGGTTCACCAGGCACATATTTGACCCACGCATATGGACCTAAATTCCAAAAGGAAAAAATTAAATTCTAAGTTCTTTTCATTCTTTCTAATCCAAAAGCTGATTAGAATTCTAAGCATACCAAGTGTGCTTGGTGCGACCGAAATATTTATAGGGAAAAAGTTTTCCTTTTTCAAGTATGTGGTTAGTTTGAACTGTTGAAAAATATTTTCTCCAAAGGAATATAATGTCCACCAAAAGAAGGAAAGTGACTTCCATAACTTATGACGAAAGTCTTTTTTTTTTAAACATGTTTACGCATAACTTGACTATTCCATCGGGCACCCGCTACCTCCACTAACACAAGTACTGGGTAATTTTGCCTACTAGGGGCCATTTTTCTTTATAATCCCAGCTCTTATGCTATATCAACCAACACTTAGACATTGTTACGAACCTTTAATATTCAAACATATCATCAAAACACCATCCACACGTCCCATCCTCCACCTTATAGGACTTAAATCCCAACCAAACATTAGGAAATGATTCCCCAAGCTAAAATATTTCTATGGAAGAACTTTCTATGGGGTACAAACTTTAATTAATACACATTCTCACCTTAATTTATGATTTAACTTTTTAACATTTCTTCTATGGAGTAAAAGATTTTCGTTTATACTAAAAGCAAACAAAAACATGATAATTTGCAGAATGAAATGCCCAAATACCAAAATGGCATAAAATCTTAAACCCTAGGCTTCAAAACCAAACAATAAAGAGTAGTAATTAACTACAACAGGAAAATGAAAATTATTAACCTGGCGGTTTCAAGCTAGCTCTTTTCCGGCGAGGCTTGAGACTGGGTCTACGCTTTGGGAAGCGAGTGTCAGTTAAGCTATGGTAAGCACTGGACGATGGAATCCATGGAAGTTTAGGGCGCAGATTGCTGAATAAATGACGGAGCTCCGGTGCGGGAGAGATGGTTGTCGCCGGAAAGTTGAACGGAGGGAAAGCGGATGATGCTCGGGTCGATAAGAGTGCCCTCGAAACGGGTCGGATGATGGATCTTAGGGCTCCGAAACCCATGATTGTAGGTTGATTGATGACGGCGTTTCAGAGTCTGACAAATAAGGAGAAGCAAAATGGTAATGAGAGAACGACGCCGTATGAAAAGTAATGGTATTGAGCTGCTACAGTAAGCTCGAAACTGAAAATTGAAATTTACCATTAGAAAAGTTGAAACAAGATGGATAATTTCAAGCATAATTTTCAAAATCTTACCCAGAAAAAGATTCGGCGGCTGCTTGAGACGGTGAAGGATGAAATTTGTTTTGGGTTAAGAAGAAATAGACCCAACCAGACCTATTCAGACTTTTTAAAAATAAAAAAACAAATACACTTAACGGGCTAACATATGGTTCATTCAGATCCGGATCGTATCGTACTGTATTATATTGTACTGTATCATTTAATAAATATAATATTTGGATAGATCGTGTCGTTTGTCATCATTTTATAATATCACGCACCAGTAATATGAAGAATAAACTTGTAATATTATAAAGAAAAATTATGACACATGCTAAAATTATTATATAAAAAGGTAAGGTAAATGATAAAATAAAATTATTTAATAATAATGAAGGGTGAGACTGAGAAAAAAAAGACAAGGTAACGACGCGACCATACCAAATCGGTCGTTACATAAAGTGACACATTTCGTTGTTATGTAACGACGAATTTAACGATACGATGCAATAAAATTTAGATAACAATCAAAACAAACATCGTATTTAAAGTAACAATACGATGAGTAACAACCATCCAAACAAGCTGTTATAAATAATAACTTGAAGTTAAGAAAAATTATAAGAATTGCAAATAGTTTAATTTGATAACTGAATTCACGTGCAATTGAAATTTATCAATCAACACTTTAAATTAAAATTCAAACCAATTTCGTACTAACTTTTTTTTATTAATTTTGATTCTTAATTTTAAAATATTATTTACATCTCACTTCTATCGTAAAGTAGTCTTGCATAGAATGTAACTACAATTTAATTGCATAAAATAAAGAAGTATAAAATTGCAATGCTATTAGTAAATACTTATATTATTAATTATCAAATTAACATTTATTTATTAATTAATTCACTTAATAATTATGTTTGATTGATGGAATTTATTTTTTTGATCGATATAATACATATAAACATAATTAATTGAGCAGAGTCAAGCATAAGTTAAAGTTTATCGAAAAAATGAGCCGGACTAAGTTTAATTTTTTTCTCCGTTGATTAAATTGAGTCAAGACTTTAATGACTGTGTTTTAACGGAGAGTAAAGTTAAACCTGAACAAATTGCTTAAGTGATACTTCGAGTTAAAATTATAATTAAATAGACATGAATGACCACAAGTTTAACGGATAATAAAACTACACCATTTCACAGTTCAATAGTAAATTTAATCCTCCACCTTTAACCTTAAACATTATACACAATATTGATAATATAACTTAAACTCTATTGATTTGTTTTTTAGGTTAAGGTTCAAAATTTCAATAGTTAGGAATCTATATGCAAAATCTATAAAAAAGTAGGACCATATTCTCACAACTTCCAAACCTTATGAACCAAAATAGTAATTCACCCTTTTCCTAACCATTAAGCTATTCACAGTCGCCGTCACCATTCCCCTAATACCATTCCTCAGCTCAGCAACAATGGCGCAAATTGACGAAGCCCAAGTACTCAAGGCAGTAAATGCTCTTCTCAAATGGAAGAAACTTCAATCCAAAAACCAATCTTTACTATCAGAGGAAGAAGAAGAAACAGAAGCAGAGGTATTAGAAGAAAATTTCATTTATCTTATGTTAACTCTCAAGAAAATCCCACCAAAAGAACTCACCACCCCACACAAAATCTCCCTCCCCCACCCCCTTTTTCACCCCCTTGAATCTTTTTCCAATATTTGTTTCATTATTGATGACAGACCCAAAAAACCCCTTAACTCAAACTCCAATCTTTATGCTGAAACAATGCAAAAGAACAAACCCCATTTGGCAAAATCCAATCTTTATGCTGAAAAAATGCAAAAGAACAAACCCCATATGTCAAAATCCAAACTTGATGTTGAAACAGTGCAGAAAAAGATTAAAGCTGAAGGAATACCAATAAGTAAAGTTCTGAAATTTTCAAAGTTGAAGGCTAAGTACAAGTCTTTCGAGGCGAAAAGGGAGTTGTATGGTTCATATGAACTGTTTTTGACTGATAAAAGAGTGGTACATTTGCTTCCTGGTTTATTAGGGAAGCAATTTTACAAGAAGAAGAGGAAGGTACCTGTGCCAGTAGATTTAAGGGGGAATAGTAGTTGGAAAGAGGAGATAGAAAGAGCTTGCGCTTCGAGTTTGTTGTGTTTAGGGACTGGGACATGTAGTGTTTTGAAGGTTGGTAGGGGAGGGATGGAGAGTGGTGAAGTTATGGAAAATGTTTTGGCTGCTATTGAAGGAATTGTTGAGTTTGTTCCCAAGAAATTGGGTGGTGTTAGAGCTGTTCATTTGAAATTTTCGGATTCATTGGCATTGCCTGTTTACGAGGATTTGCCTGATTCCAAGATTGAAGATTTGAAGGAGCCAAAGGCGACGAGGAAAAATTGAATAAGGATCAGAAACATGGTGATAAGAAGAAAGTGGAATTGTTCTAGCTATGGAAAATTGAGAAGAAAATGAAGGAGAAAAAGTGAAAGGGTAAGTATTGAGTCATAGGGTCACAACCAAAAGGTTATATGTTCTGTAGAAAAATTGGACAAAGTGTTTCCATTTTGATTCTTACTATGCTTAGGCAGTGAATATAACAATGTGTTCTTTATCCTTTTGCTGTCCTTTTGTTTTCTGATTCGATTCGTGTTTTTTTTGTTTTGTTTTTGATCTTGTTGCTTACACTATGTTGTTTCAAATGGGAAATTCCACTTGATTGTTTATCAATGTGGAAAGTTCATTTTTTATAATAGTGAGACTTTTTATCATCTTATGTTCCAAAGGCCAGTGTTTCTCCTTTTCTGCTTTAGTTGTTGTGTTCATTATACTTGCAACTATCTCTAAGCATTCAGTCGTGTGAGAGTTTAGCTGTATTTTCTTGTCAAAAACATTAGGAACTGGTGACTGATTCATGATCACTCTTTTTAAATCTAGACTTATTGATAAATTTGCTTTTGGATTCTTTGAAGGGCAACTAAACGAAGGTGTGTGGCATTTTATATGTAGATTGCGTGTGTGCCTCTCTGTATTCTATACGCCACTAGTTTAAGTCGTGGAAGCAGTCGCTAGGCATGTTGTTTACATTACACCCTTTTTAGAATACGGTCCTTTCCGAACCCTGCGTGAATGGGAGATGTTTTGAGCATCGGGTTGCCCTTTTTCTATTACATGCGTGTTATGTTTAATTCCTTCATAACTTCTAAGCAACACCAGCACGCGTATTGTTCTCTTTCATTGTCTAGTTCATCGTGCCCCTTTATAATTTTGAATTTAATAAAATGACTTTTTTAAATTTCTTATGTGTAAAAGACTGATCTCTTACGTGTAATATATAAAAAGAGAGATAAAGGCATAAAATTAAAATAAATTTATAAAGAGCCAAAAAACTAATTGACGCGTGCTACGTCTACAAATAATAAAATATGGCTCTAAAGTGAACTCAATGATTGATTTTACTGACGTTATAAGAAAAAAAAAATTCTATGGATTCTTTTTGTTTTCTTAAAAAATATTTTATAATATCCATTCAAGAGGTCTTTTTGTGTGTCGGTATAATTTTCACTAAATGCAATAATAAGAAGGAACATAAAAAGATAAGTTACACAAATTCTACCAGATAATACTTATTATTATTATTATTATAGGTGATGTTTGTTTTTTCACCTAGCTCCTTTGGCTATATTAAGTTCATGTAAAGTACAAGTAGAATAGTCCTTTAATTTTGTCGATTTTTAAAAATAAAAATATACGATATCCTTTATGATTGTTCTTTTTAATATTAACGTGTGGATATATATATAGATATATATATATAGAGAGAGAGAATCATTAATGTATTTATTATAAAATATGCTTTTTGTAATAAATATAATTGTGTTTAAGGAGAATGTCTATATTTTAGAGAGATCTTTTTCCATTGTAATTCTTCCCAAAATCAATAAGAATTCTCTTTCTCTTTCTTTGCAATATTCTTCTTTATTGTTTTACTAGTATCTATGAACGTGCGTTGCACGTTATTAATGACACGTGATGATTTAACTATTTATTTATATGAAGGAACAATAAAATTTAATTAATAAGAGAAATTTTATGGATAATAATACAACAATCATCTAAATGTCCAAATATTATTACATTAGCATAATATATGAATTTAAAATAAAAGGGTATCATCAAAAATTACGCAAATGATCAATTTTGTCCTGTTAGTTAGATAATTATGTCTTATAGTTTAAAAGTATTAATGTGATGGTATCTTAACGAACACTTCTTTGTGGACAATATCTTTTTGTGTATGTTTCTTCCTAATGTTTTGGTTGTTCTGCCTTAACCGGAACTCTAGTTGTCGATTTCGATATCCCTCTTGAAAGTGCAACATACAGTTGCTCGTGCAAGAAAATAGATTGCGGTAAATATAGTCCAATATTTAGGATGTTTATTCTTGTGCTCTATTTATTATATTTGCAAAACATAAATATACTAGAAATTATTTTCCCACAAACTTAAAAGGATATTCCTTAGTTTCGAAAGGCAAAAGTTGAATTCAGAGATAAGAATATACTTAGAAGCACATTGATCAGTATCATAATTTTTGCATGTATGACGTTATTTCAAAACTTCTATATACCATATGTGTGTTGTTATATAAGCTAATCGGCGTATTAAGTTTTTCAGTAGTATGCCAAGCATATTTTTCTTCAAATCCAACCTATATACAATGGAAGATCAACTTAGTCTATTATATATACGGTGACATTAACATACATAAGAAACAATAAACTTGATAACAAACAGGTATGGTAGAAAGCCATTCTTCTTGGTTGTAATTCTTGGTATCATTTTCTGTTGAGTAAAAAATAGAAAAATACTTTGTTTTCCGATAAAATTTTGCAATCAACCTTTTATTTAGTGGATCAACATATTCATTTATGCTAGCTAACATGTCCTTTTAATTATATCATGCGACTTGCACAAATCGCGTTTTAATCTAATGATAGAAATATTTCTCTTATTAGATGCATATTATTACCATTGAGATTGATAACCAAGTGTTCAGGAAGAACCAAATCATCTTTTATTAGATGCTCTTATTCGTTCCCAACACGAAGCAAGACGACACTGAATACTGGATCTGTTCTTGCTTTATATTTCTTGTCAGCTGAATCTTTTTTATTTGAGATCAGAAGTATAACTTTAGCAAGCTAGCTTTTACAGTCTCTACTTTTGTCGATTTTGGAATTAATGATAGTACTTGACATAAATTACCTCTTAAACCATCAATTTTTCAAAAAAACAGTTCATTAATATCCAATATATCTCTAGAACTCCGTTTGACACTTAGTTATAAGTGCTTCTGTAAAGACCCGTAAAATTTTCTTGTCAAATAATAATATCTGAATGAATCCCCGAGTTGCTATTGTGATTTTTTTTTTTTTTTTTTTTTTTTTTTTTTTTGAAACAGACCTCGACTAAGTAAAAAGTACCCCAAGATTTGAAGAATATACATTTTTCCAGAAAGTAGGAGTTATGCGATGCACTATGCGATCGCACATCGTGTATGCGGACCACATAATGGTCGCATACCTAGGTAGAGTGCTGCCCCTTTTGAAGTCAACTATGCGGTCCAGTATGCGATCACATAACGTGTATGCGGACCGCACAATGGTCGCATACCTGGGCAGTGTGTTTTGAATTTTGGCCCATCTTGAGGGCCATTATGCGGTCGACTATGCAGACCGCATGTCAGGAATGCGATCGCATTCCTGACCGCATTCTTGTGTCGGGTTTCATTATTTTTTTAATTTTTATAACCCGACCCCATTTTCATAAATAGGTTTAGGGGCTTCATTTGGGATCATTTTCTACTGATTTTAGAGAGAGATGAGAGCATATAGAGAGAGAAAGAAAGGGCCCAACTTCATGATCACCCAAATCTTGCTCAAGCCTTTAAGAATCAAGGAAAATAACCTTAGATTGTCCTCCATCCGGGTAAGTCCTACTTCCAAAATTTCTTTTAGGAGTTTAAGGGTTTCAAATATGTGGTGGGGGTTAGAAATAGGCCATGCATATGGGACTAAGTTGTAGTATGTGTTATCAAAGAACTAATTTGGGTAATCTTCCTAATTATTAATCGATTTTCGCTATCTCCTTATAGATTGTTATGGCTGGAGGTGTTGGTGTATTGTATAAACCTAAGGAAAAGATCTTTGAGGTATGTATGGCTAACTTTAACCTTCGTAGAATCCCCTTGTTGGGTTCGAAAATGTGGTACGTGCACCTTATTTGGAAATGTGTGATTGTCTGTTCAAACGTGCTAAGACGTGAGACTTCATTCGTTGATTTTTCCTAATTGATTGTCATGCTACTGTGTTGTATGAAGTTGTAAAAAAATGATTGATGGGCAAATGAACAAAGGGTTGATAATGTGTTTAAATGTGGGAATATCTGAAATAGTTGAAAGCCATACATGAAAAATAATGAAAAGAGTATTGTGAATCAAAGTAACTGAATTGAGAAAATGTGGGAGTATCGGTTCTGGTAACTCTTTACTTGATAAATGTTGTGGGGACTTGGGCCCATATTAAATGAGCTGAAAATATGAAATAGTATTTTTGAGAGGATAATACTTGCGATGAAATTGTTTGTGGTTGCGGTGATGAAACATGATTGTCAGGGGGATCGGGTTGCACGCCGCAACACAAAGCTACAAGCTTCATGAGGTGTGAGGTAATAAGGGTGGCCGAGGAAATAAGGGTGGCCGAGGTAATAAGGATGGAATGTGATCGATATCACTATTGAAATGAAAACCTATGAGTTCTTGAATATGATGATGTTGAAAGGGAAAAAGGATAGATTGTGAAACTTGTTTGGTTGTGGTTGCTTCTTTCCACGTGCATTGATTGATTGGTTCTAGTACTGTCTTTTGGTTGTGTATTGTTTGATTTGTTCCGTGTTAATTGTCTGAGTATGTGCAAATTGGGTGTTCTAAATATGTTGAGGCATGATGCCCTACTCTCTGACTGTCTAGCTGAAATTCATGTAATTGCTATTCGAAATTGTGGAAAAGTGATTTACTTGTGAATGTTTTGCCAAGTGTAAGGTTGGTTAAGTACCCTAATGTGCCGGTATGAAAGATTGGTAGCGAACTCAAGTATGTGAATATGATTAAGTGCTAAGAGCTGTGAAATGATATGATAAACATGAATTATGGTTAATTCAGTCATACCACACTGATTGTGGAAATATCTTATCTTGACTCGTGTTTTGGGTAATGATCTGTGGTGACTTGATATTGTATGGGTGATTGGTTGTACCGTGATTGTGTCCTTACGATGAAATTCTCTGTGTATATGGTGTTGATGGAAAGGAAAAAGGGGAATCTGTGGAACTTGTGATTTTAATTGTTTCTGTTTCTGTGCAATGTTTGCTAATTCTATTACTGTCTCTTATCTGTGCATGGCTGATCTTACTTAGAGTAAAGTTTTTTCATACATACCAGTACAATTCAAATGTACTGACGTCCCTTTTACCGGGGGCGCTACTTTCTTATGATGATTGTAGGTGGTTCTATAGTAGGTAATTCAAACCACCGACCGTAGTGCCTCCTCTCCATTCGGTCAGCTGCATTGGTGAGACCCACTTCCTTTCGGGGCCATGTGTGGTTCATGCCACCTTCTTTGAGTTTATTGTGTATTGTAAGGTATAGCCGGGGCCTTGTTGGCGGCAAGTAAAGTTATGTTTCTAGTATTCGTAGAGGCTCCGTAGACACAATGTGGGTAGTGTACATATGTATTTTTTTGGGTAAGTAAGGGTACGATTCGGAATCATGATTCACATTGGTAAATGTTGTATGTAATTTGCAAGTATTTGGTTTCATATGTTGGAATGATAAAAAGTAGAAATGAATTCAAGTCGTAAGCTTATGCTTAAGTTATAATGGCTACATCACATAAATAATGTATATTGAAATCACGGGGTAACGTGTGGGATAGGAAAGGAAAATCAGGTTCGCTTGACTGGGATCACCCGGTTGAGTGCCGGTCGCGTCCCCCGATTTTGGGGTGTGACAAACTTGGTATCAGAGCCTAAGGTTTTAAAAGTGTCCTAGGATGTC
>MDKJ01198223.1:0-23837 GCA_005239525.1 Nicotiana knightiana | reverse complement strand
AAATATTTGTTTGAGTTTAGTTTAGTTGATAGTTAATCACAAGTCCCTGTGGGTACGATATCTGGACTTAAAATCCTATATTACTTGTCGACCACGTACACTTGCGTGTGCATTGGGAATTCAACCAACATTTTGCGTCTTAGCTTCAAATTTATTAGTTAACCTAGTTGCTTGTAATATTATTTAAACGATGCTATTGATTTGATTAGATTTGGGCCATTGGAGTCGGATACTCGTGGCAAGAACATGATTTCAAGTTTGATTCGAGCGGTTGAGGCAAGTATCTTTCCTAACCTCGTGTGGGGGAAATACCCCTTAGGATTTGAGTCTTTTATGTTGATTGTAGTCCGTGTACGCGAGGTGATGAGTGTGTGCTCGAACTTATTTGTAGAAGGTTGACCTTTTAGGGTTCTTAGGTTTTTATATTTACCTTGTATGAAGTTGTTCTTGATACACTTGAGTTCTAAATTTGCTAGTTTCACCTTTACATGCTTTTATTAGAGCTAATTGCTTTAGGATTCACCCTTACTGCCTACTTGACTATGATTTGAGTTAATGAAAGGTTTTAGCTCTCTATCATCATGCAATATTTTTATAAACTACCTATAATTAATTGAATTTTTGAATATCCCTCATAATGGCTCAACCTCATAAGGGGTTTAGATAACTTATTTCTTAGTCCACTTGTCCTTACATGGAATTATTTGACTTATGTTGTCTTCTTATTGTTGACTTGAAATTTGGATTTGTGGCTTGTCTTGTTTTCCCTGGTCAAGTTGTTCTCTTTACACTTGTATTCTTTACCGTGATTATTCCTTGTGAACAATGTTCTACTGTTTCTTTGTGAATTGAAGTTCTTGTATTTATTTATTCGTCGTACCTTGTGTCATTGTCATGATTGCTTTGTATTTGATGTGGTGATGTACGAGTTTTCTGCCGTGCTATACTTGTTCTCTTTGTTTGTTGCACTGCATATTTAAATTGGGGACTACAGATGTATTCTGGGTGATCCCCTCTGTACTGCATATTAAAATTGGGGACTACGGACGTACTCTGGGAGATCCCCCCCTGTACTGCATATTTAAATTGGGGACTACAGACGTATTCTGGGAGATCCACCATGTACTGCATATTTAAATTGGGGACTACAGACGTATTCTGGGAGATCCCCCTGTACTGCATATTTAAATTGGGGACTACAGACGTATTCTGGAAAATTCCCCCTGTACTGCATATTTACTTTGGGACTACGGACGTATTCCGGGAGATCCCCCAACACTGCATATTTATTTTGGGACTACAGACGTATTCTGGAAAATTCCCCCTGTACTGCATATTTACTTTGGGACTACGGACGTATTCCGGGAGATCCCCCAACACTGCATATTTATTTTGGGACTACAGACGTATTTCAGGAGATCCTCTGTATTGTGTGATAAATTTGGTACTATGGGACGGGATCCCGATAGATTTTTATCTAAAGGATTATGTTTGAAAGACAATTATTTGGAAAGTCCAATTTGAAAAACAATTATCTTGAATAAACTATGTTTGAAGGATAACCCTTTGGAAAAGAATATTTGAAAAAAAAATGTTTAAGTTGAATAAAACTATGTTTGAAGGATATCCCTTTGGAAAAGAATATTCGGAAAAATGTTTAAGTTGAAGAAAACTATGTTTAAAGGACACTTTCTTTGAAAAAAGTATATTTGAAAAGCTTTTATCTTGAAGAAGACTACGTCTGAGAGAAATCTCGTGGGAAAAACATATTTCAAAAGAATTTCCCTTTAAAAATGTTATTACCTTAAAGCTTTCAATATAGAAAACTTGCGGGTGAAAGTTGCACTCGAAGATTTTAACCATCTTAATAGTATTTGTAGCTAAGGCCCGGTGTGGAGACTAATTCAGTGTTGAGTTATTACTTGCCTTATTGTGTTGTGATTTCCGAATTTGGGTTGCGCTCCCATCCATCCTTCTGTGTATTATTATGATGTTCCTTCGTTGTTTGCTGTATTTCCTTCCACATTGTAGTTTTTATGTTGTTAACTATATTGTGTAGCCATTAAATAGATGCCATGTCCTGTCATTCCTATATTTATGCCTGTTTAGTTTATTAGATCAGTGGGTGTCTTGACTAGTCCTCGTCACTACTTCACTGAGGTTAGTCTTGATACTTACTGGGCACCGCTGTGGTGTGCTCATTCTACACTACTGCATATTTTTGTGCAGATCTAGGTATCGAGCGTTAGTAGCTGTGCGGGTTCTTGCTGAGGAGACTCAAGGTAAACCCGTCATCGCGTTCGCAGGCTTCGTAGTCACCTTAATTTTTGAATTACACTGTTTTACTTACTTCCGAACAATTGTATTTAGAAGTTGTAGTAAACTTTATAGAGCTTATGTCTTGTACTACTGGGTTTTTGGAATATGCATTGTATAAAGGAATTCTTTACTTCAGAAAAATATTTGATTTTGTTTTATTATTGTTGTTATTTCATGAGTATTAGGTTTATCTAGTCCTTAAGACTAGTTGCCATCACGATATTCAACGGAGGGAAATTTGGGTCGTGATAATACTGAATCTTCGTCACCGTCGAGGCAAGTGCTTGGTGGTGAAGTTGGACGGCAAGTCCAGTCGCTAAATTTGGCTTTATTTCTTTTGTGTCAGGAATGAGGACGTCGTGGCTAACGTCGACGGCTTTCTCGAGGTTTGGAAGCATACACATAAGTGTCCAGTTTTCTTTTTTCACCTTTTTCATCTCCTCTTTATTTCAGGCTAGTTAAGTGATTCTTACTTCCTTGCAGCCAACAACTATCCTCCCCCTCTAGTCCTACGCATCGCGGACTGGGTCGGGCAGATTCTTCCTCTGTAGGGATTCGAGATTGGCTGATCTTCTTTTAGAAGTTCTGACTGGTTCTCCCCTCCACATGTAACTTCTCTTTTAGGCCGTGATCGTTGCGTCTCTTTATTGTATAATGTCTTGCTTTGTTAACTTTTATGTTTCTTCTTTTCCTCGGTGTTGATACCCAATATTTTCCTCATATTTTTTCCTCATATTTTTAAGTATATATATATATGCATCATCATTTGATTTACAAGCATACACACGTATTTTTCATAATTTTCCATAATTTTTATAGGCTTTAAATCAATTTATTTCTGCATTTTTATTATATAAATATCCAATAATTACTCTAAAAATTATTTTTATGATGATTTAATTATCTAAATTTATCAATATGAGGTTTTAAATATTTTCAGTGCATTTTTTTATAATTGCAATTGCAGTTTTGTTAAATTACATATTTTTACAATAATAGCCTATATGCATGCGTAACTACATTATTTTTTACAAAATTAACTTTTATATTTTTATAATGTTAAGTAATTATTTTAAATCATTTTCAGGAACAAATGATATATTTGTTATTTATTTATTACTTTTATAAATTATTTATTTTATTAAAATTGGGTATTACAAACTAGCCTAAATTCCTAATCAATTTCGGACCCAATACCCAGCACAATACCCCATACACCATCCCAATAACCCCCAACCCAAATCAATTAACCCAATCCCCACAACCCGATCGGTACCCGTCTATTTTAACCAGCCCCAATCACTTTTAGATCCCAGCCGTTGATCTTTCAAGATCAACGACCCACATCCCTTCTCCCTTTTTTAATTAACCAAATCCCCCCAAATCCTAGCCATTTTCACTCAACCCTCCGCCCTCATATGCTCTCATCCCCGTTGTTCTTTAGCGAAATCCTAGCCGCTGTTCTATCAAATCCCCTCAAATCCGACCCCAAATCGAAATCCACCATGGATTTCCTTACCTTATTCGCCTCTCCTCACCACTGCCTACTCGTCTATGATCCTATTTAGTTGCTTGCCTCATATGGCAAGCAAGTCTTGCCAAAATCGAACCAAATCGGCTCAACTCTCTGATTTCTGTGGCTATTCCGTCTATATTCATCTCTGAGTCTTTGTGAGTAACGAGCATGTTTATATCTTCTTTGATTCTTACTTACCCCAAATTAGAGTTTTCAAACCCTTTCAATCGGACCTAAATAGGTCCGATTTTCTAATTTTTAACACTATTCTTCTTCTATTCATCTCATCTCATCTCATCTTGTGTGATTTTTACCTTATTTTATTTTGTATTTTCTTCTTACTGATTTCATACTTCCCTTAAAAAACTAGGGTTTGAATTTTCTTTTCCTTTTCTTACTGATTCTAATGAATCTTTCATTTTTGTGTTCGATCACCTTCTCTCTTATATTTTCCCTGTTTTCTATTCAATATTTTGTTTAAATATTTTGAATAATTTCTTTGTTTGAGTATTAGCTGTGTTTCCTTTAATACTTGCCCGATGTTCTGAATAATTTTATGTTTCCCTAATTTGACCTGCCCTAATATTCTGAATGATTTTATTATTAGTATTATGTGTTTCTGCCTTAAATATTCTGAGTAATTTTTAGTTACTTCCTTAACTCGCTGAATCCCTTAATTTATGCCCTATATTGCCTATTACTGATTCTGCAAATATTTCCTTGCATGTTACTGATTTATTTCCATATTTATATGCTAATTTCTATCACTCCCATTCCCTTTAAAAGGACCTTCAATTTTTCTGAATTTATTATACTTCACTAGACCTAAAGTTACTCTATATCCTGTCTTTGGCCGGCTGGAAGCCAAGGCCACTTGATTCTGAGATATTTCTATACTTCTTCTGTGCATTTTCTTCACTTAATTGGAAAGTCACTTGACTTCTACACTTTCATACTTTCATATTCTTGATTCGCACACATTATTGGTACTAAATCCTTAATTTAATATGCATATGAGTGATGTTTAGGCATTATCTTTACCAGCTTTATATGTCTTAGTTCCTTTAACGCATAATTGTTCCTAATGTTACTTTTTCTGAAGTTGTTTGAACTTCTTTAAGTTCTATCCAGCTAGTGCATCAACCTTTAAATGTTTATGAACATGTCTATCCCCTTACCCTGAATCCCTGTAATGAACGACTTACGTCTGTGATTCTTGTACTAGTTGTAATTTGCCTCTTTGCTATTATGGTCAATCAATCCCTACACCCGTAATTTGCCTCTTTGCTATTATGGTCAATCAATCCCTACACCCCTCTGATGTTTGACTGTCTTATTTGCTTGAATTGCTACTTTCGAATAAACCTTTGATATAACTGGAATCCCTTTTATTTAGACCAATACAACAATGTTATCTGCTACTGTTGTCTTAATTTGTGACTACAAGCTCACCCATGATAATACGATGCCCTCCCCCTTTCAATGATACTGTTCTGGTTTCTTGATAATAATATTAGGTTAGGTACTTAACATGATTCAGCATGCTTTAACTCACTTTGCACCTATGACTTTGCCAAACTTGCAAACATGCTCATTGCCAACTGTTTTAATATGTGAATGATACTGTGCTTAGTATGAAACCTGTTTATCAGCTTCATTAAACTAGTTCTTGCTTGAGTTCTGTGATGCATTTGAGTGTCTTCTTGTTGACCCAATTTGGTTATGTTTGTTTAAATCAACTCCTGTTTTCTCAATTTTGGTCTTTCTCTTCTGTCACTCAAACTCTTTGAATCCTACTCTTAACCAATGTTGTCTAAATTCTGTCCTTTGGCCTTCCTGGTGTGAGCATTGCTCGGGGTTCATTGGAGACCCTTGTGAACTCTGACACACTAGGATTTGGTCCCTAATCCCTCCTCTGAACTATCTTGGTTAACCACCCTAGTGTGAGCACTGCCTTGGGTTCTCAAAGCCCTTGGGAACTCTGACACACCAGGGCCTTGGTTCTATATGCTCAGCCTTGTCATATGCTCACTGGGTGAATAACTCAACTATTGACTATTTTGTATCTATGAATATGT
Organism: Nicotiana knightiana; assembly: GCA_005239525.1. Taxonomy (NCBI): domain Eukaryota; kingdom Viridiplantae; phylum Streptophyta; class Magnoliopsida; order Solanales; family Solanaceae; genus Nicotiana; species Nicotiana knightiana. Next base: position 17,924 of record MDKJ01198223.1, on the reverse strand, counting down.
AATTTTGGAACTGTTGTGAATTGTGAGAATGAAGGCTTGACCCGTCCAGGTGCATTTGGGCCTGCTGTAGGCTCCCTATAGCTATATCTGTTTTGTAATTTATAACATTCGTTCTGGGTCTGTAATAATTATTGTAATAACATTTTAGGGTATTAGTGAAATTGGGAAGGGGATTTTTATCTTATACTTGCAACAAGTTGGGTAGAAATCCTGCCTATAGGTTCGATAATGTGTTTATATGTTATGTGTTAGAAATCATGTCTATGGGTACTTTGTTATATTCAGTCATCATATGTTAGCAATCATGCCTATAGGTTCAATACTTGGTTCAATTGTGTCTTATTTCTGTTTGTGAAAGACCATGCTTATAGGAAATAATGTGGTTTATTGTGTGCAAAAATCCTGTTTACATGTTGTTCTATTCACAAATTATAGAAATCATGTCTATAGGATCTAAAATTGGATTAATTGTAGAAAGCATGCTTATAGGTCCGAATCTGTTTAATTATCATTTTTTGCCCGTTTGTTCATGAGTTTTCAAACACTGTGCTATTATCCTCACTAGAAAACATGCCTATAGGATCAAAACAAGTGATTTTGAATATGCTTATGTGATTGCCACTATTTATTATCGCGTAAAACATCTGGACATCATGTCAGTAGGTTTAATCTCATTATGCTAAAATCAGTAGGCAAATTATGTAGGTTGTGGTAATTGTATTACGGAAATGACTTTGCGTATAACTGCCTGCTCATTCGTTCAGTATCATATAGAGATCCTGCCTATAGGATTCTGCAAATTTAATTAATTAAAATATGTCAATGTTAATTAGTTTGGCGTGCATTTGTTGTCTAAATGCGGAGGCTAACTTGAGCCCTTACTTGCTTATATGTGAAAGTCCTAAACTATTTTGTATGTCGCTTAGTATTTTCCGTTTTGAGCAGCCGAAGTTAAGGTCTAGAACCACCCTGAAATAGAGGTTCAAATACCTCCTGGACCATAGGCATGTGACGGGTAGTGCACGCATAGAGTACGACTTAGAATTGACTAGAGCACTTTAAGTAAACAACTTAAAGATAGTAATCGGGTAGCAGGAGATGATAGTTTGTGCCCACTGAATAATATGAGTAACACCCCATCTTGAGGGAGTTACGCAATGTTATTTATGTTGCACGGGGTGATCCTTTAGGCTAGAAAACTTAGGACTCCCCACCTCTCTTTACAGTCAATCATTTATTTTCCCAAATTGTTTCCCTTATCTTAGATTAATTAATATAACTCGAGTTCGCCCGGGACCCACCGTTGTGGACCTCGAGGAGTGCCTAACACCTTCTCCTCAAGGTAATTTGAACCCTTACCCGATCTTTGGTGACGCAACTAGTTAATCTAGAGTTATTTGCAAATAGGTGCCCTAATGCACCTTAATCCATTAGGTGGCAACTCTCTCTTTTAATACCCTTCCTTAAAAGAGTTGTTACGTGTCGAAACCCTATTTTGCAAGAAAAACGGGCGCAACAATAGGTCTAGTTAGGGGGTCTTCCCAAAGGAGCAGGGTGCCTGCGCCCTCTTTTAGGAGAAGGGCTGCTATGCCATCGGTTTCTGCCCCCGTCGCGACTACTGTATCTTTTGCGCCCGCCCTCATCCTGGTTGATGTGATCCATGAATCTGATCTCGTCCCGATTGCTGCCTCTAATCCTCAGCTACTTTCGCTGATTGATAAGGACGACGACATCTCCCTCGGGGATGGGGATCTAAGGCCTCACAAGAGCAGAGCCGTGGATACTGGAGGGGAAATCTTGGCTGACGCTGACTTGATAGAGGATTACTTGATTCTCAGAGACACATCGATGATCCATATTGAAGAAGATGCTAGGGAGAGCACTGAGGCCCCCCAACTGGAAGAGGTAGCCATGGACGTGTTGGTGCGTCCTGAAGGGGAGACGGCTATGGGGAGAGCACTTGTTGGCGTCTCAACACTTTCAAGGCAAGATGAGGTTTCGTCCTCTAGAGCGTCAATGGATGTCCCTTCATCAGCCGAAGATAGAGGGAAATCCATCGCTGAAGAGGACGGTGGATCTGATTCCGACATGGACCTGGATGAGCTGGGAATGATCGACGAGGGGCTCACCCAACTCGAGGTGAGGATGAAGGGGGAGGGGGTTTAGGACCATCACGATCCCAATGGATTGTAATTTGCTTGTAAATACCAAGGAGGTAGTCCTTGCACTCGGTCCTCTCTATTCCAAAGCCGAGGGTGAAACCCTCAAAAAGATAACCGATAGTACTTTGTCGAAGAAAATCATCGGTCTCGCTCTCAGGGTAAGTACGACTGTTATGCACCCTTCTTCTTATGTCTTAGCTTCTTCGTAGGTTCTAGCTTCTTTTATTTGTTTTGCAGACGATTATTCTAGAAATTGAGACTGCTCGGAGGGAGAAAATACATATATAAATTTTTGTGAAGTTGAAAGGAAAGTATACATCATGCCATGGAAATTACTGGGAGCATCGAGAACGACTTCATGGGGGAGGCAACGTGCTGGCCTTAAGAGAAAATTTGAAGAAGAAAAATGAGGAGTTGATGGCAGTCGTGGAAAAGTTCAGCGTCCTTTAGGGAACGTTAAAGTCCAAGGAAGAGGAACTTGAGCTCAGTAAGGGCGTGGATGCCCAATGTAGCGACCTTCAAGTTAAAGTAGTCCAACTACAAGGCCAGTTAGATGAGTGCCAATTTCAGATGGAGGTTCTTAGGGGTGAGATTACTGAGAAGCAGGAGGAGCTCAAATAGGTGGAGCTCGAATAGGCAGAGTCTTCCCAGTTGGATGCTCAAAGGAAGGTGGAGATCCTCGAGCTGGCGAATAGAACCCTTCATTCTGAGTGGGAGAATGACATGTCAACGGCAAGGACTAAGGAGGACTGGCTTGAGGAGAGGATCAGGGAGCTGGACAAGGAAAATTCCGAGCTTTATGATCAAGTTGCCACTTTAGAGGCCGAGAAAACCCAACTGTTTGCGCAACCTTCTTCGTCTAATGCTTCTGATTTTGCCAACGTCCCTCGGGAGTTGTATGAAGAGTGGATCCTTGATGAAGCCCGACTGGATGTGTTCCGTGACTTGCATGCAACGAGATCAATTTTTGAGGAAGCTTTTGAGGATGCTCGGGTCAAGGCTATGATCCTTCTATGCCTCAGCCTGGTGAGGAGGAGGAGGAAGAGGGAATAGATAGGCTTAAGGACGATGCCTAGTATGATTCCATTTACCCTCTGGGTGAGGATAAAGAGGATGATGGATGCCGATATGGTGAAGGTGTCGACGATCAAGGTGACGTCATTGAAAGCCAAGATAGCGAGGGTGTTGAGGGACATGATGGTGAGGGCCAATAGTTTTCTTTTAAACTTTTTGTGTATTTTTGTTGGCGTCTTTGAGCGCCTTTGTAAAAAACTCTTTATCTAGGTATGAATATTGAAGTTGTTGTTTCTTGTACCCTTTTTCAGTCCTCCGGTTTGTTTCTGTACTTGTATATTTTTGCTTATGTTGTTTGCATGTTTCGCTTTATGTCCTTTTTATTGTTGTCACCTTCTAGCTGATAATAGCCTTTGAGCCGAATAGCAGTGTGCCATATCGTCCCTTTGTTTATATAGGTTAAGTATGTTTCTTAGTTGGGATGTGGCCAAGGGCCAATAGGTATTGTTCGAACTTGTTCGAAATTATCCTGTTAAATCGTGACCGAGGACCGATAGGTGTTTGTTTGAGCTAGGTCAAACTTAACTTTTCATTAGGTCGTGGTGAAGGACAGATAGGTGTTTGTTCGAGCTTGGTGGAACTTAACCTTTCATTAGGTCGTGGCCAAGGGCTGATAGGTGTTTGTTCGAGCTACGTCAAACTTAACCTTTCATTAAGTTGTGGTCGAGGGTCGGTAGGTGTTTATTTGAGCTTGGTCGAACTTAACCTTTCATTAAGTCGTGGCCGAGGGCCGGTAGGTATTTGTTTGAGCTTGGTCGAGCGTAACCATTCATTAGGTCGTAGCTGAGGGCCGGTAGGTGTTTGTTCGAGGTTGGTTGAACTTAACCTTTCATTAAAGCAGTTTTGATAAGTGTGAATTTCTAGTACTTCGACGTTGTTTCTCTAACTACATAATTGGAGAAGGTTACAAATTTTGGGTGTTGGCTGGAATTCTAGTCCCAGTCCCAGCATATCTAGTCCCTTTATTGTTCGACCTGGAGAATCTTAAGGATTTAGGCTATGAAAAAGAAATCAGTTTGTTCTTTGTACACTCCGACTCGAAGTATCCACCTCGTCCCCTCGTTAAAAATCTCCTTGAGAAAATCCTAATGGGACAAAACTCAAGTGAGGGAAAAAAAGAGTAAGACTTGGGGTCACTTCTTATTTTCTATAAGTTGAAGTATTTGAGGTGGCTGATATTCCGACTATTTGGTAGTTGTTTTCCTTACATTGTCTCTAGTTGGAATGATCCCTTGTTTTCTTTGCCTATAATTTTGTATGGTCTGTCCCTGTTGGTTCCTAATTTGCCTTCTCATGGATCTCTGTTTGCTTGGGTTTTGGATTCGAGTACGTAGTCCCTGATCTTGTGTGGTCGGACCTTTTCCTTTTTGTTGTAGTAATGTTTTGCCTGTTGTTTTTGGGCGACCATCATTATGTACACCATATCTCTTCGTTCGTTGATCTTGTGGAGCTCTTATCTCCTACTCTCGTTGTTGTTGGTGTCGCTTTCATGGGAGTACCTCTAGTTGGGCTCTCCAACCTTGACTGGTGTAACTGCTTCTGCTCCATAGGCCAGGGAATAGGGTGTCTCTCCTATGATCGTTTTCGAGGTGGTTCTATGCGCCCTTAATACTTCTGGGAGTACCTCCGGCCATAGTCCCTTTGCTTCTTCAAGTTTATTCTTCATGATGTTTAATATGGACTTATTGGAGGATTTTGCCTGATGGGTGATAAGGAGTTGAAAGTATCCTCTCAGTGTCCCATTTCTTGAAAATTTTTGGTGGTTTTCTTTTCCATGAATTCGGGCCCATTATCACAGCTTATTTCCATTGGGTAGGCCGAATCGGAAGATGATGTTTTTCCATATGAAGGAGATTACCTCTTGTTCGCGCATTTGGGCAAACGCTCCATCTTCTACTCATTTAGAGAAATAGTTAATTAAAACTAATAGAAATTGTACATTACCTCGCCCCAGTAGGAGTGGACCCACAATTTCCATTCCCCACTTGATAAATGGCCATAGAGAGGTAACCGAATAAAGGTGTTCGCCCGCTTGGTGAATTATTGGGGCGTATTTCTGACATTGCTCGCATTTCTTCACAAATTCTGAGGTGTCGTTCTTCATGGTGGGCCAGTAACCCGACCTTCATGTACTTCCTCGAGAATGCACTGGGTTTTATTCGTACCTAAATATTTCTCCAGAAGGCTACCATATGTTTTATTATACATGTCGGTATGAAGGAGGTTGTATCCGACCACTTTCATTCTTAGTTTTTAGCTTACTGTTTGTCATTTGGGAGGGCACCATTCTGCAAGTAGGTAGTAATATAATTTCGCCAGTCCCATGTCAAACTTACATATTTTGCCTCGATTTGGTCTAGTGACGAGTTAATGGGATAGACTACGCTTTTATCCCCGGTTATGATGCTTATGGTAGTGGCGGCCAATTTGGCGAAGCCATCTGCTTCAATTGTTCTGAGCTCGCAGAATGTGGTCGAGCTGGCATTCATCGAAATAGGGAAGTAACTTATAGATCTCGGCTTGATATTTTTAAAACCTTTGTTCTTTGATTTGGAAATTCCCTGTAACTGGGTTGATCACGAGCTGAGAATCACATTGGAGTTTCAGTCGCTTAGCCCTATATTTGAGAGCTAGCCTCAGCTCTGCAATTAAGGCCTCATACTCAGTCTCGTTGTTATATCTGGGCATCTTATGGACTAGCAAATTACTTCGTCGGTAGGAACCTCGAGCACGAGTCCTAGTACAGATCTAGAAGCATTGGATGCACCGTCGGTGTATAGGACCCAGAGGTCTTGTTTTTGAAGAGAAGCTTTAATGACTTCCTTCTCGGCCTCGGGCATTACTTTTGTGCTAAAGTCTGTGACAAAGTCGGAGAGCACTTGCGACTTTATCACTGTTAGAGGCTGGTATATGATGTCGTGCTCACTTAGCTCGATGGCCCATCTGGCCAGCCTCCCCGACAACTCGGGTTTATGTAAAAATTTTCTTAAAGGGAAAGTGGTAATGACCGAGATAGGGTGGCACTGGAAATATGGTCTAAGATTTCGTGAAGCTACAACCAATACCAGGACTAATTTCTCAAGGTGTGGGTACCTCGTCTCAGTATCGACAAGTGTTTAACTGATGTAATAAATAGGACCTTTACTTTCTCGAACCATGACCGCACTCACTGCTACTTCAGAGATTGAGAGATAAACGAGGAGGTGTTCCACTATTTCAAGCTTCAAGATTAAAGGTGGCGATAACAGATACGCATTCAGTTCTCGCAGTGCTTGCACACACTCGGGCGTCCACTCGAGGCCGTTATCCTTTTTGAGTACACCAAAAAATCTATGACATCTATTGGACGACCGCGAGATAAATCTCGATAGGGCAGCGATTCGACCAGTCAATCTTTGGACTTGCTTCTTAGTAGTCAGTTGTTCAGGTATCCTGTCGATGGCCTTGATTTGATCTGGGTTGACTTAGATTACTTGTTGTGATACTAAGAAACCCAAAACTTTTCCCGAGGCTATGCCAAACACATATTTATCGGGGTTTAGTTTCATCATGTACTATCTTAGTATGTCGAAAGCTTCCTTCAAGTGGTCGATATGGTCTTCTGCCCTCACGGATTTGACCAACATGTTGTTGATATATACCTCTATGGTCTTGCCAATTTTATATATGAATATTTTTTTGACCAACCTCTTATAGGTGGACCCTGCATTATTCAACCCAAATGACATGAACCTATACCAATATATTCCCATTTGAGTGATAAGCGTGATTTTCTTTTGGTCTTCTTCTTCCATGAGTTTTTGGTTATAACTTGAATATTCATCTAGAAACTTAGGACCTCGTGGCGTCAATGAGTTGGTCGATGTGTGGAAGTGAGAATGAATCTTTCAAGCATGCTTTGTTTAGGTCTTTGAAGTCCACACACATCCTCCATTTCCCATTTTTCTTTTTGACCATCACCACGTTGGCTATCCATTTGGGGTACTTTGACTCTCTAATGGAGCCATTTGCTAATAGCTTATCTACCTCCTCGAGGACGGCATCATTGATGGTGGGTTTGAAATTTTGTCGGACTTACGTTATCAGCGTATAGAAGGGGTCGACGTTCAATTTGTATGTGGCGATCTCTTTGGGGGTGCCTGGCATATCTGCATGGATGAAAGTAGAAAAATTTGCGTTAGTTATTAAGAATTGACTAAATTTACCTGGTTCTCAGAGTTTGCAGCCGTGCAAGCCTTTTTACTGGGGCCACAATGGTCTAATTGAACGTGATCAAGGTCCTATGTAGTTAATTCTGCAGCTTCGACTTTTTCAGGGTCTATAAAGACATCCCTAGCTCCTTCTTGTGGTGACCTCGACCCTGCTGATTGCTATGCTTTTTTTCCGTCTTAATTTATTGAGTTGTTGTGCTATCCATGGCGATGTGGTAGCATTCTCAAGACATGCACTATTCCCCTCGTATGCTGAATATTTCCCAATGTGTTGGGAACTTGATCACTTGGTATAAGCTGGATGGGACTCCTCTCATATGATATATCTATGGTCATCTTACTATAGAGTTGTATGCGATGGCCTAGTCCATGATGTGGAATTTTTTCTCCAGAGTGCACTCAACTACATTGTTAAAACCAGTTATTGTGATGAAACGTGGCACTATCTTGTCCTCGAGTCTCATTTGGGCAAGGACTCGGGTATGGATAATGCACACTCCACTCCCATCATCTACCATGATACGATTAACATCAGTATCTAAAATTTATGAAGTAATGATTAGAGTATCGTTGTGAGGGAAAGTCAAACCGTCGGCATCTGACTCATCGAAGATGATACTTTCTTTGAATTCTTCATACCCTTCGTGGGTGATCGATCATTTGATCTTGTAGGTGGAAGTGCACTTGAAATTGTTGATGGAGGCGTCGTTGCTGCCTCCAATAATCATATTGATGGTACGAGCTAGTGAGGGAGGCTTCGATGGGCCTTTATGTTCTCAACCCCTAGGGAAGGTGCTCCTTCTTTTGTCGCTCAGCAGCTCTTTGAGGTGACCTTAATGCAACATGTCTACTACCTCTTGCCTTAGGAAAATGCAATCTTCTGTTTTATGTACGCGTTCCTGGTGGAATTCGTAGATGGCGTCAGATTTCTTGGTGCTCGGATCCGACCTCATATTTGGACACCACTTTACTTTTGTTCCGAGATTCTCTAAGGCGTAGACTATCTCTGTAGATGAAACACAAAAATTGTGAGCAGATAACAAATGAGGCACACCTCACTCGTTCTTGAGAGTTCCCATCCTGATATAAGGCTGATGTTGTACCTTGTTTGGCCGTGAGACTAGGTGATCCCTCCTCACATTATCTCTTTTTTGTTTCCTGGGCTCGGTTTGTATCGAGATGAGTCATCGAGTTGGTTTGTTGAGGTCGTCATCATCTGACCGGACCTCGGCACAATAAGCATTATTGATTTCATCCCAGGTGGTTAGAGGATACTTCATCAACCGATTCAGTAGCTTTCTGGTCTCTCTTGAACCCTCTCTACTCAAACCGTTTTGAAAGGTTGCGGCTGCCATTCCCTCGGACACATTTGGTAAGGTCATCCTTACCTGGTTTAATCGAGCGAGGAAGTCCCTCAATCCCTCTCATATGGATTTCTTGATGGCGAAGATGTCGTTTACCCTTGTTTCAGCTTTCTTGGCCCTGGAATGTGGTGTCATGAACTTGTCTACCATTTCGTTGAACGTTTCTAGGGAGCGGGCTGGTAGCTATGAATACCATGTTAATACCCCTCCAATAAGGGTTTCGCTGAATTTATTCAGCAAAATGGAGGACGCCTGTTCCTTGGTGTGGTCGTTACCTTTCACGGTGGTGACGTAATGAGTCACATGGTTCTCGGGGTCTGTCGTCCCATCGTATATTTTGAGATACGGTGGCATTTTGAAGGTCTTTGGTATGGCGTGTGGGGTCTCTTCCTCGCTATACTGCTGTTATATGAACCTACTAGTGTCCTTTTTTAATAGTAACTTAGAGGCACCAGATATCTTGTCTACTCTTTCCTGGTGTTCTTTCATTTGGTCTCCGAGCATTTTGTTCTCATTCTCCATTTCGTCCATTCTTTTCAAAACAGCGGTAGGGACACTTTCTCTTGCGATGTCAGTAATACTGTGAGTTATACTTGGATTTGGGGGATCTGGTTGATCGCATGGTTTATCCCCTCGCTGTATTGTGTTGGCTCTTGTGGTTTCTATGGTCGTGCATGGAGCTTGTTTGTTGAGCACGCTTACTAGGGTATCGGCTAGCCATTCTTCGAGTAGCTTTTTCAAGGCAGGTGACATCCCTTCTCTCGCAGACGTGAAATATCCTTTCCCATTTGGTTTTGTTGTACTGCAATAAAGAGGAGGAGACCTCTCGCGCCTGGAGCAGGCAATGGGCGTCACATCCCCGCCCTATGTTTCATAGCTCTAGTTGATAGCGTTCATGAGGTTATGAGGAACGTCATATGTTGCCTTAGTCTCGTTTCCTTAATTACCTGCCATGGAAATTTCTGCACGTGCAGAGAGGAGGAAAAACTTTGTGTCTTGTAAGGTTAATAGGTCACTTGAGTTGTAGATCTAATAGAAAGATTCTAAGAAGATCCCTACAGATGATGCCAAACTGTTTGACCAAAATTTTGATCTAGGTTTAAACAATAAGATTTTTTTAACAAGATAGGGTTAATCTTAGCCAATAATAATATCCACTAGATTATTTAGCTAGTGTCGTAGCAAAATGTTACACGATCTGTGGTAACAATGGTGAATATATGACAATGAACAACGCTTAAAAGCATAAATACGAATTAGAGAGCAATAAATGGCGTATAATGGTATTTATGTAAATAAGAGTAACAGATATGACCGAAAAAAGGATGGAATCGTTAATTGTTCCTTCTGACAATGATAAATGATTGATGAGCCTTTGAATATTCAGTTTCCCCTTTGATCGTGGGATAAATACTAGACAAGGATCTCAAGAAAAAGGTATTTTTTGTATGTTTGTAATAAATCAATAATCCCTTGTAATGCGGATTTTATGGCTCGGATATCTTCGTAAGGTGATTTGGGACTTAGGAGTGTGTTCGGAATGAAATTTTGATGTCCGATGTAGAATTAGGCTTGAATTGGCGAAAGTTAGTTTTTGGCGATTTCCGGTCGGCAATGGAAAATAGGCTATCATGTTTGGAATGGAATTTCGGAAGTTGGAGAAGGTTTGTAATGTCATTTTGGATATGTGTGCAAAATTTCAGGTCAATCGGATGTGTTTTGGCTGGTTTCGGCATCATTGGCGAAATTTAGAAGTTTCAAAGTTCATAAGCTTGAATTTGATGTAATTTTGGTGTTTTCGTGTTGTTTTTGGTGTTTCGAAGGCTCGACTAAGTTTGAATGATGTTATGGGGTGTGTTGGTAGGATTGGTTGAGGTTCCGGGGGCCTCGGGTGTATTTCGGATGCTCAAACGGGCACTTTTTGGTCTTAACCAATCTACTATTTTCTGGTGTTTTAGCAGCAGTGATTTCTTCACTCTGATCGCGTGGATTCATCTGCGATCGCGTAGATGAAAAGACTGGTCCAGGAAATTTGTTCTATACGATCGCGTGATAAGGATTGCGATCGCATAGGTTTGGCAGGTGAAGCAGTACGATCGCGTGGACTTTGGTGCGATCGCATAGAGGTTCTAAGGCGCGTGTGGGGGATTGAGATTTGTTCTATGCGATCGCGTGTGTTGGTATGCAATTGCGTGGAGTGGCCTGGGCTTTGCATCGCGATCGCGTGGCTAGAGTCGCGATCGCACTGAAGGGATTATAAGTGCTGGGCAGAATGTTTTAAATAGCCATTCTTACGAACTTTTGTCCATTTTCCTCCGTTGACAAGTGGGTTTAGAGCTATTTGAGAGGGTTTGAAGAAGAAATCAAAGGTTCTCACTTGGAGGTAAGGTTTTCAACTTCATAAATCGTTTCCATGTCATTTTCTATGTAATTAAACCGGAAAATTGTTGAATTTAAACCAAAAATTTGGGGAAGTTAAGTGCATGGAATTGGAATTTTCTTTTGAGGATTTGAGTGGGAAATTATGGTCCGATTTTGGTGTTCTTTGTATGTATAGAATCGTGGGAGGACGAGGATTCTAGTGACATAGATTTTATCAAATTCCGAGACGTGGGTCTGGGGCTCGAGTTTGGCCGAATTTCAAGAATTGTGTCTAAATTGATAGTTTTCGATTGGGTTGTGTTCCTTCAGCGTATATTGATGATGTTAATATGGTTTTGATTAGATTCGGAGCAATCAAAAGCCAATTTGAGGGGAAAGAGCATCGCTGATTAGTATTGTGGCCCGGTAGAGGTAAGTAATGGTTATAAATCTTGTCTTGAGGGTATGAAACCCCGTACTTCATATTTCTCACTGTTTTTAGAATGGCGCACATGTCGGATGACGAGTATGTGGCGTGCACTGAATTTTGGATTGGACTTGGTCCTCTCCCCGACAACTATTGAGTTGCGTATTTTACTCTAAATCATATGTTTAATTATTTTCTAAAAACTATTGCTATATTTGGGCTATAAGCCATGTTTGGGGCCTCGTGCCGACTTGTTTAGACCCCTTGGGGGCTTTCTACTGCCATTTCCTCACTATTGATTTATGATTTACACTCATTCGTACTGTGCTTAACTGTTTTTGAAACTCAGCCTTATTTACATTATTTTGAGATATAAAATGATATTTCGGGTCGAGTACCCCGTTTTTACTGATACGCCCGAGAGGCTTTTGGGAGGTTCTGACTGAGTGAGGCCGAGGGCCTGATTGTGAGGATATGATACGCCACGAGGTGGCTTGATATTAGCGCTTGGGCTGAAGGAGCCCCTCCGGATTCTGTACACACCCCAGTGAGAGCAAGTACCTACTGAGTGCGAGTGCTGAGTGATGAGTGCCGAGTGATGAGTGATTGGGAGGCATGAGTGACAGTGAGGTTGCTTGAGGGGCTGATACTGAGTGGCTGTGTGGTGCTGAGTGATGTTCTGCCCGAGGGGAGATTTATGATTCATGTTTTTGCCTGAGGGGCTACTTATGATTTATTTCATTTTTCACTAAATCCTTCGGTTATTTTTCTTTCTGAAATTGTTGGAAAACGCATTTTTCAAAGGATTTCTCTGAAATTGGGTTTTAAGGCATATTGATTTCACATATCTATGTATATACTGTTGGAAAGAAAGGATGTGCATATTGTGAACTGATGATATTGATTTTTATGTGTTTATTGCCGCTTAGACTTGATTTATTTTCATTACTACTGAGTTGGAGTACTCACATTACTCTCTGCACCCCTGTGTGCAGATACAGGTACTTATATTGAGCATTAGCCATCTATTCTGTGCGGAGCCGGAGTTTGGGATATAGAGGTAGGTTTTCAGCGTCCGCAGCATCTCTGTTTTCCCTTCTTATGTTGTATCTAGTTATTCGTTCGGAGGTTTTGTATTATAATAGTATACTTTTGGCATATACATTAGATGCTCATGACATGTTGACTCTGGATTTTGGGGATGGTTTAGACTGTTTAGCTGTTTATTTTTCCTAATGGATTCAATAATTCTATATACTTTATGAAATGTTTGAAATAGGTTGGGATTTTGGAAAGAAACTGTAATTATGTGATTATTGGCTAGTCTAGTTCCACGATAGGCGCCATCACGGCCGATTTAGGATTTGGGGTCGTGACAAGTTGGTATGATTCAGATTTCAGAGTGCAGCTCGAGCACTAGGGTCGAATAAAGCCAAAGCATCTCGGCAACAGACTGAGACAAGTTTCCATCATGCCAGAGTGCAGCTCGAGCACCACCAGTTCAGAGTTCCTCTATGCATGATTCTTCTAGGCCATTCTGGTGCCAGGGGTTTCCATCAGTCCTCATCTTCAGCCCCAGTTACTTCACCACCCGCCCTGGCAGCCAGGGGTGGTAGTCAGCCAGCTAGAGGCTGCCCTAGAGGGGAAGGTCGAACAGGTGGAGGTCAGGCCCGTATGTATGCATTTCTAGCCAGGCCAGATGCTATGGCCTCCGATGCAGATCGCAGGTATTGTCTCAGTCTGTTGCCGAGATGCTTTGGCTTTATTCGACCCTGGTTCTACATATTCCTATGTTTCTTCATATTTTGACCATTTCTGGATATGCCCCGTTAGTGTTTAGTTACCTCTATTCATGTGTCGACTCCGGTGGGCGATACTGTTGTTGTGGGCCATGTGTATCGGTCGTGTGTGATATCTATTGGGGGTCTGGAGACCCGAGTGGACCTACTGTTACTCAGCATGGTCGATTTTGATGTGATATTGGGCATGGATTTGTTATCTCCATGTCATGCTGTTCTTGATTTTCACGCTAAGACCGTGACCTTAGCTATGCCAGGATGTCCGTGGGTTGAGTGGAGAGGTTCTTCTGAGTATATTCCTAGCAGGGTGATTTCCTACCTGAAGGCTCAGTGCATGGTTGAGAAGGGGTGTTTATCTTATCTGGCTTTTGTGAGGGATGTCAGTGGTGAGACTCCCACTATTGATTCGGTTCCTATGGTCCGTGACTTTTCGGACGTGTTTCCTGCAAACTTGCTGGGCATGCCACCTGACAGAGACATTGATTTTGGTATTGACCTAGTGCCAGACACCCAACCTATTTCTATTCCACCTTATCGTATGGCACCAGCGGAGCTAAATGAATTAAAGGAGCAGCTTCAGGAACTCCAAGATAAGGGGTTCATTCGGCCTACTGTGTCACCTTGAGGTGCACCGGTGTTGTTCGTAAAGAAGAAGGATGGGTCCATGCGTATGTGTATTGATATCGGCAGCTGAACAGGGTTACGTTGAAGAACCGGTATCCCTTGCCTCGTATAGATGACTTGTTTGATCAGTTGCAGGGTGCCAGGGTATTTTCCAAGATTGAATTGGTTTCGGCTATCATCAGTTGAAGATTCGGGGGTCAGACATCCCGAAGACTGCTTTTAGGACTAGATATGGTCATTATGAGTTTCTGGTTATGTCATTCAGGCTGATCAATGCCCCAACAGCCTATATGCACTTGATGCACAATGTATTCCGGCCTTATCTGGACTCTTTCTTCATCGTGTTTATTGACGATATCTTGGTGTATTCCCGATCTTGGGAGGATCATGAGCAATATTTGAGAGTTGTGCTTCAGACCTCGAGGGAGAAGAGATTGTATGCGAAAATTTTTAAGTGTGAGTTTTGGCTTGATTCAGTAGCGTTCTTGGGGCACGTGGTGTTCAGTGAGGGTATTCAGGTTGACCCAAAGAAGATAGAGGCAGTGCAAAGCTGTCCTAGACCGTCATCAGCTACCGAGATTCGCAGTTTCCTTGGGTTGGCAAGGTACTACCGCCATTTCGTAGAGGGATTTTCATCTATTGCAGCACCTATGACCAGATTGACCCAGAAGGGTTCTCAGTTCAGGTGGGCTGAGGAGTGTGAGGGGAGCTTTCAGAAGCTCAAGTCAGCTTTGACTACAACTCTGGTATTGATTTTGCCTATGGGTTCAGGTTCTTATACAGTTTACGGTGATGCCTCGAGAGTTGGCCTTGGAGCAGTTTTGATGCAGGATGGTAGGGTGATTGCCTACGCGTCTAGACATTTGAAGGTGCATGAGAAGAATTAGATAGTGCACGATCTTGAGCTAGCAGCTATTGTTCACACCTTGAAGATTTGGTGTCATTATTTGTATGGAGTGCATTGTGAGATTTTCACTGATCACCGTAGTTTGCAGCATCTGCATAAGCAGAAGGATCTGAATTTGCATCAGAGGAGGTGGTTGGAGCTTCTCAAGGATTATTACCTCACTATTTTATATCATCCGGGGAAGGCCAATGCCCTGAGTCGCAGGGCGGAGATTTTGGGGAGTCTAGCCTACCTTCTAGTAGTAGAGCGGCCATTAGCACTTGATGTTCAGGCTTTAGCGGGTCAGTTGGTGAGATTGGATCTATCAGCGCCCCCGCGAGTATTGGCTTGTGTAGCCTCCAGGTCTTCTCTTTATGATCAGATTAGAGCACGCCAATATGATGATCCACACTTGCTCGTTCTTCAGGAAAGGGTCCGTCGCGGTGATGCCAGTGATGTTGTTATTGGTGATGATGGGGTCATGAGGATGCAGGGCCAGGTTTGTGTGCCCAATGTGGATGGACTTCGAGATTTGATTCTGGCTGAGGCCTATAGTTCGCGGTATTCCATCCATCCGGGTGCCGCGAAGATGTATCAGGATCTGAGGCAGCATTATTGGTGGAGGCGGATGAAGAAAGATATTGTTGAGGTTGTGGCTCGGTGTCGCAACTGTCAGCAGGTCAAGTATGAGCACCAGAGACCAAGTGGATTGCTTTAGATATTTGATATTTCGGAGTGAAAGTGGGAGCGGATCACCATGGGCTTCGTAGTTGGGCTCCCACGGACTTCGAGGAGGTTTGATGCTATATGGGTTATTGTGGATCGGCTGACCAAGTCTGCGCACTTCATTCCTGTTGGTACTACTTATTCTTCGGAGCAGTTAGCTGAGATTTATATTAAGGAGATTGTCTGATTGCATGGGGTTCCGGTTTCTATCATTTCTGACAGAGGTACTCAGTTCACATCTCAGTTTTGGAGAGCCGTACAGAGGGAGTTGGGTACTCAGGTCGAGTTGAGCACAACATTTCATCCTCAGACCGACGGGCAGTCGGAGCGTACTATTCAGATTTTGGAGGATATGTTGCATGCATGTGTCATTGACTTTAGGGGTTCATGGGACCAGTTTCTGCCACTCGCGGAGTTTGCATATAATAATAGTTATCAGTCGAGTATCCAGATGGCTCCGTATGAGGCTTTATATGGTAGGAGGTGCAGATCTCCAGTGGGTTGGTTTGAGTCGGGCGAGGCTAGGCTATTAGGCACAGACCTGGTTTAGTATGCGTTGGGTAAGGCGAAGTTAATTCAGGAGCGGCTTCGCACAATGCAGTCTAGGCAGAAGAGTTATGTGGACCGAAAGGTACGAGGCGTGTCTTTCATGGTTTGAAAGAAGGTGTTGCTGAAGGTGTCACCCATGAAAGGTGTTATGAGGTTCGGGAAGAGGGGAAAGCTGAGTCCCAGGTTCATTAGGCTATTTGAGGTGCTTCAGAGGATTGGAGAGGTGGCTTATAGACTTGCTTTGCCTCCCAGCTTGTCGAGTATTCATCTGGTGTTCCATGTTTTGATGCTCCGGAAGTATGTTGGTGACCTGTCTCATGTTTTGGACTTTAGCACGGTTCAGCTCGAGGATGATATGTCATATGAGGTAGAGCCATTGGCTATTTTAGGTCATCAGGTAAGAAAGCTGAGGTCTAAGGATATAGCTTCAGTGAAGGTTCAGTGGAGGGGTCAGCTGGTGGAGGATGCCACCTGGCAGACCGAGCGGGACATAGGAGCAGATATCCTCACTTATTCTAGACTCCAGGTATGTTTCTAGACCCGTTCGAGGACGAACCTTTGTTTAAGAGGGGGGGATGTAACGATCCGGCCGGTTGTTCCGTGAGATTAGCCCCGTGTCCCCCGTTTTTACTTTATCATGTTTCTTAGGCTATTTATGTTGTGTTGGGTCGGTTGGTTCGGGTTCGGACTGGTCATTGTGAGAATTGAGAAACTTAGTCTCTTAAATTAGCTTAATAATTGAAAAAGTCAACTGTGAGTTGAATTATTGGTAAACGACCTCGGAATGCGGAATTTATGGCTCGGATAGCTTCGTTAGGTGATTTGGGAAATAGGAGTGTGTTCGGAATGAAGTTTTGATGTCCGGTGTAGAATTAGGCTGGAATTGACGAAAGTTAGTTTTTGGTGATTTCCGGTCGGCAGTGGAAAATAGGCTATCAGGGTTGGAATGGAATTCCGGAAGTTGGAGCAGGTTCTTAATGTCATTTTAGATATGTGTGCAAAATTTCAGGTCAATCAGATGTGTTTTTGCTGGTTTCGGCATCATTGGCGAAATTTAGAAGTTTCAAAGTTCATAGGCTTTAATTTGATGTAATTTTGGTGTTTTCGTGTTGTTTTGGTGTTTCGAAGGCTCGACTAAGTTTGAATGATTTTATGGGGTGTGTTGGTAGGATTGGTTGAGGTTTCGGTGGCCTCGGATTTATTTCGGATGCTCAAATGGGCACTTTTTGGTGTTAAGGAGTCTGCTGTTTTCTGGTGTTTTAGCAGCAGTGATTTCTTCACTACGATCGCGTGGATTCATCCGCAATCGCGTAGAGTAAAAGACTGGGCCAGGCAATTTGTTCTATACGATCGCGTGATAAGGATTGTGATCACATAGGTTGGGCAGGTGAAGCAATACGATCACGTGGACTTTGGTGCGATAAAATAAAGGTTCTGAGGCGCGTGTGGGGGATGGAGATTTGTTCTATGTGATCGCGTGAGTTGGTATGCGATCGCGTGAGTGGTCTGAGCTGTGCATCGCGATCGCGTGGCTGGAGTCGCGATCGTAATGCAGGGATTGTAAGTGCTGGGCAGAATGTTTTAAATAGCCATTCTTACGAATTTGTCCATTTTCTTCCATTGACAAGCGGGTTTAGAGCTATTTGAGAGGGTGATCACGCTCAACTATGTCTTATATAAAGATTAAACGGGCGCTGCAAATATAATTTGGGGTATTACACCCAAAGTCGATCCCACAGAG